>JBBPNU010000274.1:0-20545 GCA_038091055.1 Leccinum angustisporum
GGACAGCCCAACAACTTCCTGCTCACGCGACGGATGTGAGGTCCTTAACAGAAACAGAAACGGCAGCAACTTACGACCATTCAAATCCTTACTGAACCGCGCATATATCTCGGCAGCGACCTGAGCAACAAGGGCTTTCGTGGGGGCAACGTAAACGATAACACCGTCATCCGTTGCCCTCAGGACCTTCTCCATCGCGTAAAACGAAATGAACGTTTTCCCCGCACTGGTCGGTGCTGTCGAGTTACCGGACTGAGCACCCGAAAGATGCAACCAGGATCCGACGATCACGCACCTACAACGAGCAGTGATTTGTTGTCATCGATCGCGTCCAGGACTTCTCTCTGCCACGCGTCCGGTTTGAAATGAACTCGCGGATCGACTTGGCTATCCATGCTGCGATCCATGTACTCGCCAAAAACACGCAACTGCCACTCGATCGGATGCTCCTCAATGCGCATGAATGCATGTAGTGGCTCTTGGGTCTTCGACTTGACTAGCTTGATGAACTTAAAAGACAGTGGGCGGTCGTCCTGAGTTGCCGAAGCGACCACGAGCGTGCTCGCGTACGGTGAAAGTCCGAGGACGTTGAGTACGTCTCGGACGCACTTGTGAATTTCCACTGTCCAATAGTTGATCTCGCGGATGTCCTTGATCGTACAAAGTGCCGTGATGGAATACTTGTCTCGGACTGTCGCCGACTCTCGATCCGGGTCCAGGATCCAATGATTGAACAAACGATGGAGACGATACAGAGCCAACTCGGTAGCGACGAGCGGTTCAGTGGATCTTGGATTTCGCTTTAAATCCGAGAGGGATTTTTCCACAGACGACACCGAGGTCTTGGAATCCAAATCACGAATGAGCTCGCTCAACCAAGCAACCGACTCTGAGAATTGCTTTTGAGATTTCTGCGCCATGTTCTTCTCGCGGATGACGTCGGCTTTGGTTTGTTTTTGTGTGACTTTGGATGGAGTGGGACGTGTATAGTTCTGCTTCTGTGGGTAAATGGATCTCAATTCATGACGAAGGATACGGGCATAGGAAATGAGGTGACCTTGGATGGGGCTGGATTCAAAGTCAATCTGGCGGGAGGTATTTTGATCTGTTGCAATGCTGCACCCGATGCTCCCGTCAAGGTCGCAGCTTGATCATGCAACGACTTCATGAACCGCTGGTCACCCCGAAGTTTCTTCCGACGTTGCCTCTCCGTGTCTCTCGCAGACTGGGCCTCACCTCCAAGATGTTTCGGAAGCAGGGGCTTTTTGTGGTTGTGCCAGTGTCGAGTATCATTGAAGAGCGTGCCGTCATCGAAATAATTTGTCCAAGGTACATCGGGTGTAACTTTGGCTGCGGATGCCTTGATCTCTTCTTCCACTGAGTCTTCACTGCCAGTGTCCCATTCGTCTGTATCGGAGCCTTCGTCGTCGTCAACTCCCTCATCATCTTGTATTTCTTCGACTTGGTGTTCTCTCGCACTATGGTCATCAATTACGCCACGTATAGGCGCAAGTTCATCGTCGAAAATCTTGTTGCTGAAGGGAAGCAGTCCGAGCCTGTCTTCATAGGATGGAGAGACAGGGAATGGCAGTGGAAGGAACGCCTTGGCAAAAAATTGCGAAAATGTCGAAATTGGGACGGAGAACGAAGACAGTTTGTCCTCCACGAATTCGGCTATGTAATTCCCAAATATGTCTTGCACCAAAAGTGTGTCGTTTCCAGCCAAGAACCGAACGAGCGAGATGAAAACTCTGACATCGATATCGATGGTCGTACTCAGGGATGCAATGGCCACCTCGACCGCGCGGAAAACAACAGGAAGGAAATCCAACGTAAGCTGACGCTCGAATTCAGCTCGCATAGGCTCCAGTCTTCTGGCCCGATGTTGAGTCGAGAGACGAGGAAGTATCAACAAATGAAGAAGGAAGGCAAAGAATAGAGCTTTCTCTCGAGCATCAGTAAATTTTGTCAGAGATGCAACCTCCAGAACGATCTTTTCTGTCCCATTTCCTCTCATTGGTTCAATTGATGTAGATGTCGAAACGAGAGGGTCGTTCTTTGTCTGCTTCTCGAGAATATGAGCCGCAGTTAAGCATGCATCACGAACTGGGCGGGGAATAAAATCCCTCGTTCGACGTGATTTCGACTCGAAGATAAAAGAAAGTACCTGTTCAATGAGACAGGTGAGACTTCACTCACGATGACCACGTGAGGATGCTAACCTTCGAGTCACGGAACTCTGCGCCATCTAAGAGGGAAAGTGCCAACCCGCTCATCAGGAGATCACTTAAAAATACACGGTAGCAAAGGAGGCGGTGGGTTGCGAAAGGGTCCATATCCATTTCTATATCTGTGTCATAGTCATTCACGAGGGCGAACATGGGCTAGATGGATGGTGAGCTGGGTGAAGAGTGGTGATCAATATATCAACATACCTTGCGTAAAAACTGGTATTCCTTCCATTTCGGATCGGAAAGGCCAGAGAAGACATGGACGGAAACTTGAGGTATTTTTAGCAACTGATTGAATAGGAGTTTACGAGCAAGAGTCCTGGATGTTTCCTCGAATTCGCCCGCCCCAGTCTTCAATACAATGTGTCGCGTTTCTACAACGGATCAGGGTAGGTTACGGGTAACTATATGGAACTCACCTTCCCAAAATACAACGTCGAACACAGCCAAGCGCTTGACGAACTCATCCAATGTACGCTCAAGTATGTGGAAAGCATGCAGAATCTGAAAAGAAGGATCTGTTTCCACAGTCATCTACGATTCCTTTGCAAAGCCATGCAAATTGATGCATACCACCTGGGTTTCCCAAAGCCAACAATGGGTCGTCGATAACAAGTTGTATGAGCGAATGTCCTGTGGAAATGGAGGGTGAGTAAAATAGTCATTAGACATTAGAACGTTTGCAAAAGAACTCTACCATCGATGATAAATGGTTCAATTCCAGCATAGTCACCAAGTAGATCCATCCACCTAGCCCGCTTGCTGGCACTGTGCCATTCAGCACCGATCCACTTCAATGCATCTGGGATCGATGACGAGTCATTCGTGATCGTGTCAAATTTACGACTGTCAGCCTCAAACTCTTCTAGATCCATCGTATCGTTGGTTTGTTCGGAATTGACACTGATAGAGCTTGATCGAAGAGAGAAATAGACAGTTAGTAAGTAGGAGTGGTGAAACAAGGTTCGTGGTCCGTGGAAGTTGCCGTGCAGTTGCGCAAATCCCACTGGCACGTTCACTACTACCAACACTTTCTCCTAGGGAGTCTGGTCCCTCATTCAATAGATCATGAAAACATAAGGTAACTTTACCGTGTTTGATTTACCCACAGGTATAAACCCATCGCAGAATGCACCACTACTTCTGACGGTACTGTGAAGTATTTACGCTGATACTACTAGGCTGAGTCCAAACGGCTCGTCCATGCCATCGGTCGTCCCCCTGTCGCCTGCACCAAGAATATAACTCTGGTTACATTTCAGCCGTCATATCACAGGGCCGTCCAGCACCGTTTCATTTCGCGTACGACTCAATATCAATAGGTAAGTAACAATATTCTGATTCTTGTGAACTGTGCAGTGGTCCTGACCGATCATGAATGCATGACATCGGTTACTGCCACGGCTTGTTCCGATCGTAAGATGCTGATGCGATAAGTAGTCATTTCAGACATAAAACAGTTCCACCGCGTGCGTCACTTTTTGAGCGCCACGCGGCGCACTGGCGCATCTCTGATGATGTCTAATCTTTACTTCTCATAGGTTCTCCGGTTGACACACGGTTCCGAATAAGATGAGTCGCAAGTTTGTCCGATATGAACCCCGAACTTGGTGGAGAATGAGTATATAGGTGACCTTTCCCAGGCATCAGCCTCTCTCGGAGCTGGCCTCATATATACCCTTAACCATATGTACTTCATCGAGAACTTCGTTTTTCTTGCTGCAGCTTCAGCTTTCATGGCGTCTGCGATGCCTAACGTGGACAAAGATGCCGTGCGTTATATATGTCATTTCCTCGACAATCATTCATCGTCACGCTTTCTACAGGAGGGTGGTCTGCTCGCTCGCCAGGTAAACCCGAACTGTTTCAACACCATTTCAAACTGTTACGAGAACGGTAGACCTACCTGGTTTTCAATTCTAGCTATGAGCTAACACACCCATTGGGCCACAGCATGCGAGCCCCAATTCGATTCTGAAATGACCACCATGGGGGTGTGCACTGGGGGGAGTTATCGGGGATGCACTTGCGACAAGTGTACCATAGGGGACTTCTATGATGGGCTTTGCATTACTAGCGGTTGTGAGGTGCTGACAGTGGGCATATGCCTTGATGGGCCGTTTGCGGGCTGTATCTGCATTTGAGCCTATGGACTCTGCGAAGAGAGTCAACAAAAAGGACTGTAATTAGGAATGGCTCATACAACCTCATTGCAACCCCGGGCCACTAGAGAGTCAACGGTACCATCAAGCATACCACTTGCAGCGATGATGGTTTCATGTAAACGATACTTCCCATACACAAGGGTCCGACCGATATTTTTTGCGCACGCATATAACGTCGAGGATTTCCCATTCCGAGCGCGACTCGTACTTCCTATATGGACTCGGATGTTCGAATTCTTTGGTGCAAAATGACACCTGCTTCAAGTTGTGCACTGTCGAAACGTTGAAGTCTGAGTCACATCTTCAGATGCCCAGCCTTGGCAAGGTCTGTGGCCCACCGCGACGTATGTCCGATCATCTACTCCAAACTGCATGTAGGTGTTTGGTTGAATGATCGGGATTAATTGCAACCGCCCAGATGACACTGCAGTCTTGGCACTTAGCACATGCGCACTACATCAACCAATCACGATGATCACTGACGTGGTTGACGTTGAGGCCTGAGGATCAGTATATAAACCTCACCCTTGGCATTAAGTCGTCTCAGAGCTGGTCTCACACTAGATACCCTCAATGCACATCGTCAAAGGCTTCAAGTTTGTTTTTCTTACTGTCGCTGTCGGCAGTACGGTGTTCGCAATGCCCAGCGGGGTAAGACGCCCTGTATGTCACCTCATCTCCATCAACTATGACAACAACCATTGATTGTAAGTATCTCCACAGGGTGGTGATGTGGGTGACTCGGATCTAGCCGCGCGCGTGGTCAACGCAGAGTGTGGCGACCACATTGGAAACTGCTTTGATAACGGTAAAGCTGCCTGGTCCGTATTTCCAACTAGTATGCGCCAACTCACGTTTCGACGGTAGGATGTGAGGGCATGTTTGACACCCCAGGCACCCTTACAGGGACATGCCAGAGTGGAAAGTACCGGGGATGCACTTGCAACAAGTGTTCCAAAGGCTCATTCTACCTTGGGGGTTGCGCAGATAGTGAATGCCAAGGGCATCTTTACAAATGCTTAGCTGGAATGTATGGGGGTTGTCATTGTCTCTAAGTCTCTGGGGTGAACTTGAGAGGCAACACATATATTGCATGTACAGCTGGCTTCAGGAATCAATCTTACCTTAGGTCTGTACTAACTAGTAGTAGTAGAAATCTGGGCCGGCCAGTATTACTACATCAAATCATTGTACTATGCGTTCTCGTTTCAGCGGAGTAAACGGTCACTCTGCGCCAGTGTCAGGTCCAGTCTACTCAGCACTGGTACCAGCATTACAGAGTAATATTGCTTGGCCGAGTCGCTCTTTCATTTTCATCCTTCATGTATTGAAAGGTCTGACAAAGTTAAACCGTCGTGTTCAGTCCTAGCCAGTCCATCTCTAGAGTAAGTGTCACTCGCAGTGTCACTCTCCGCTGAGGTGATTACCACCTGTTGCAAGTATTCCTTTTTCTGATCGTGATGTTCTTGTGATGACTGCCATTTTGGACGTATGTTTGACCGTGTGCATCGCATGCTGCGCACCACGCAACGCAGTGGCGTATGCATCCCTGATTATTGCCATGATGTCTCTCCTTTACCAGTTCTTCATCTGACGCCCGGTTCTACGAGCAAAAATATTGAAGGGACTGTCGTTGAAGCATTTTGATTGATCACTGGCAGTAATCAGGACAAATGCAGGCTTGAGTTGAGGTCGTCCTGATGATACTCTGCAATCATGACATAGTACTCAGGCTAGACAGTATGAAGGTTATGGTTGAATCTAAGTCTCTGGACGTTGTGAAGAGAGGAACAATACTGGCGTTAGGGACCATTTATTTTGAGGTTGAAGGTTAAAACGTCAACTGACTGCACGAGGTCTGTGCTCTCGCTCGTTTGCTTATATTGTCAAAGCAACCTGCTACTGCCAGCAGTACTTGTGATACATATTATTGTCTCCCAATGTTAGCGTTGCTTCCTTCAACACTCGGAAAGACTTGACTGACATTTATTGAAGTACAGGTCATCTTTTCAGATGGAAATGGGCTTACTAGTACCCGATCCCAAAGACCTTATCATAATATGTAGAGGCCGGAACCGGGACAGCGATGTTGCTTCACTCCGAGACTTTCCGCCTCGGAAGTAAGGTCCTAGGTCCGATCAAGACACAGATGGTTACCTAGACTACCACCCAGCCCCTTGCTGGCACTGGTCTAGCACCGCACCCAGTCCACCTGGTGAACGGATCGCATTTATGCCAAAATCGAAGACGCTCATCCTCAACGACGAATTCCGCGCCTCGATACCCCCGAAAGTACTGGCATGTTATCAACTGATTAGGGTAATTTGACTGAAAACTCACTCTGATTCGTTGAGTACTTGAGCGGTTGCTCAAAAACTGACTTCAACGCTCCGACCTGGTAAGATTCAGAAGACATCCGACTTGTTCAAACCATTGACACGTGACCATCTCATTACACAAGTCCATCGGACTCGGAGCCGAAACTGCGGTTTTCCATATTTCCCGGGATCTAGGACCTTCGGATCTGCAATGAAAACGTCATGATCATGCGCGATTCATCCTCGAGACGGAAGCTATGGTAAGTATATATCATCTTGCCAATCTGCGAGCGCTGTTTAAAGGCCTTCGGAAGACGGCAACTCAGGATGGCACTGCCGATGGTTACTCTTCAACTCGGGAAATGCCGACCAAGTGACTACCGTGAGTTCATTCGGAGCGATAGCTCCGTGAAAACCGCCAGCCAACCCGGCTTGTCTGCAGAATCGGCTGATGCGCCCGGGAAAGAATATGTTACACCGTGATGTTTCCCTAATCATTCGAGGGTCAATAATCAAGTCACCGTCTTACTTGTTCCTCCGCCTTCACTTTGCAAATAGGCTGATAAGGTGCACAGGAACCAATTTGCTCGAGTGGATGAAGACGCTCTTTAGATCAGGCGGTCCATGCTTTGAAAAAAAAAACCCCCCGAGACTCTCCCATGTGGTGTTATTGAACGCCGGTAGTGAATGTTTATCATGATTTCCCGGTCGAATATTGATGTATTCCCCCAGGCGGACACAAGAGTCATGATGCTCAATATCATCAGCCAGAGCCAAGATGATGATTCGAAAACGAGCGCTGTGGGTAGTATCATCAAGGGAGACAAGTCGGCGCGGCTCTTGAAATTTATTAGGCGTCATGCATTCTAACAGCACTCGGTACTCGGTCTCGGTCTCCGTCGCTTAATTCTTCTGTCGAGGAACCCTAAGTCCGTGCGGCCACACAAGGAAATATCAATAACAGATTTGGATTTCAAGAAATTGAAACTGTCTCCCAAATAGAGAATGAAGTAAGAGTGAAAGATCGAGCATGCCAGTGATTGCGATGCACACAGCGTCGATGCCGCGAAGCATTCATCTGACGCAAGGTGCGAGATCTTGTCAACGCAGCGCTGATGAGCCAGCTACCAGAAATGATGACAGTGTATCGCACGATAACGTTTGAAATAATGAACGTGATGATGAAATGCCTCCGAAACCAGGTAAGGAACATGGACCTAGCATAAGCTTTAGGGTGCAGGCGCGAAATTCAAAGTAATGTTGCTAGAAGTAAGGGCCGACCGCCGAATGGGTCTAGTTCCCAGATCGGGGGGTAACTAGTGATGATGAGAGAGGCTCGCTCGTCTGGATCGGGGGACCGGTGACGCTGAGTGGCCAGGGCAGAAAGAAAGCCGAGATCCAGATCGCGATTCGGTTAATGCTTTTTTTCCCTTCATTAACGTTTGTGATTACTGTGACCAACCCCCTGGCAGATGAGCGGCGCGAATATGAAGAAACGAGAGCCACATCTCTGGAACTGTTTGATCGGAATTACGCACCGGGCCTGCGTGCGCGGGTAATGGGTTGCGTTTCGCACCCTCTGGGTATCAGAAACAACGTGGAATTTTTTTGGGGGAGGGAGTGGGTTTTTGATTCTCAGTCTGGCTATGTAGCGGCCTTCGACTTTGATCTGTGAATATTCTAGATAGTAGTCACCCACTCGGCGGAGAATCGGTCCGATGGACCGACACCGGGTTGTTATGCGGGAATGCCTGTGAGAGTAGAAAATCTTCGTGATTTATCATGGCAACCGAATGAATTGTATCAACACATTCTCTCAGGGTACACGCGACAAGTTTTTTGACTCGCATCAGCTGTGCCCACAGCTAAATTCAGTAGAGCAGCTAAAGGAAACAGAAAGAAGAAACCAGAAACCAGAAACCAGACAAAGTGACGAGCGCTTGTCATGTATCCAGGCAGTTACTCAGGGTTGAATTATTTGCCCATACTGATCGGGCTAGCCTGGCCGTGTTTGTTAGGACCTGCTGACTCGTGACTCCTAGAATCAAGATCACAGTCCCACAGCGGTAAATTTGTACTAATTCAAGTGCCCAATGGCCACATTGATGTCGCGAGACACAAAGTCGCGGCCCGCTGCCGCCAGATAGACCTGACACACGAGAAATTTCTGTTAGTGTCTCAAATATATCCCAAGGGCACCTGGTCGTCGATCCGATCCGCCCGGCCCGCCCTATCTAAATCTAAAAAAGCCGACGAGTTTAATAGAGGGACTCGGAGTCCCGTGCGCTCTCTCAAACATTAACCATCCATGGCCTCCCACTCTCATCTTCTCCAGCTCAACAACAAACAGTCCATCCCAGCCATTGGTCTCGGTGAGTAAATCGCAGTGAGGCAGAGAACATCGATATGATTGATGCGAAATCGCAGGAACCTGGCAATCAAAGCCTAATGAGGTTTCGCGCGCTGTTGAGGCGGCGCTGAGGGCCGGTTATCGACATCTCGACTGCGCTTGGTAGGTTACGTATGAGACAACTCCCAGGGATCACCTGTCTTACTAACGAACCGTAAAGGGCCTACGGAAATGAGAAGGAGGTCGGCGAAGGTTTGAGAGCGTCTGGGGTTCCAAGAGGGGAAGTCTACGTATGTAATAAACCGATCGTCGCTTGTGAAGCTGCACATCACTAACGTTGTACTGCAGATCACGAGTAAACTTTGGTCCACGTATCATAGGCGAGTTGAAGAGTGCCTTGATCTGACGCTCGCAAACCTCGGGACGGATTACCTCGATCGTAAGCCTTGTCTCATTTCACCCCGTTACTATCGTAGTGATCATCTTATCTGCTACAAGTATACCTTATCCACTGGCCAGTGGCATTGAACCCAAATGGAAACCACCCCGTGTTCCCAATGCGTCCCGACGGAACCCGGGACGTCGACGAGTCGAGAGATCTGAAAGATACTTGGAAGGAGATGGAAGCGATGGTCAAGAAAGGTGAGTGCAGGGTCTTGCTGCCAGACGGTTGTGTAGAAGCCTATCTGAGACCTTGGCTAAAACATATTACAGGCAAAGCGAAGTCCATTGGAGCATCAAACTTCTCACAGGCAATGCTCGAGAAGATTCTTCCCACCGAAATAACACCGGCCGTGAACCAGGTTTGCCATCAATTTAATCTTTGATCGTGGCAAAGCTCAGCAAATTTGATCAGTTGGAGCTGCATTTGTATAACCCACAGCTAGAGCTGTTGGACTACTTGAAATCCAAGGCTATCCTTCCGCAGGCGTACTCACCCCTCGGGTCGACGAACTCGCCCCTATTCACTGATGAAGTGGCCACCGCGATCGCGAAGAAGTATGGATTGACGGTATCTGATGTCCTGCTGGGGTACCTTCGTAAGGCGCTGTCTTGTCCATCTCACGCTTGTCAGAATCGTGAATCTCTTGATGTCCATAGTCGCAAAGCATGTTGTCGTGCTTCCAAAGTCGGTGAATCCGGTCCGCATTGAAGCCAACTTGAAAGGTGCTCTTGCAGCGTACAAGCAATTGACAGCCGACGACGTGGCCAAACTTGATGGCGTGGCAGCAAGTGGAAAGCAGAAACGATTAATCATGCCCCCTTGGGGTAAGTGAAGCTGTCGTCCTCGAAAGCATGCAGAGTCGGCTAATGGTTGGGCCAGGCGTCGATCTCGGGTTTGACAACTGGCCAGTGCCTAACCTCAACAAGTGAGATACTTTGTGGCGCTCGAGAACGTCTGTGGGAGTGATGGCAGACTCGGTAACTACCGTGTATTTTTGAAACCGGTGGCAGCCAATATTGTTAAATGACGAAGTGTACGCTCACTAGCAATAGTTTCTGTAAACGGTCTCGACTTCTCATGCCTGGTCAGGTGTGGGAGACACTACGGCGTCGTTATCCTCATAGCCACCGAAGTGGGATGACTGAATGCGAGGTGCCCGACATCGACGACGTCTCGGTGGCACTCGTTTGAGCCAAGCGCCTGGCATGGTCCACCCTTGTGGTGAGGTCTCTATCATAACATTCATGTCATGATTCAGTTTCCGTGCTCCTTACCTACCTCTTCAGTTCTGTGTGAGGTCTCTATCACTCTGAGGGCCATAACTCGCGCAGTTGTGCTGTAAGGAACTCCGGGTCGATTCGACAAGTAAGTAACTTCAAGTTACCCGGCGACTGGGACTGGAATCAGAGAGTTAGGTCAAGCATAAACAGGAATAAACAAGATCTCAAGCTGACATAATACCGTTCTCCCGGCTGAAACTTCTCCACGCCGCATCAGAACACTGCAATATTAGATATTAGATGTGTGGCGATGGGCACGTTTCCGGCTCGGAATCAGACCCTTTCACATCCCCTTTTGTGCCGCCTGTCACCACGGTTTCATTCATTCTCTCTGCGGTTCAATTCTGATCAGACGATACTAACGTTACATACCATCATATCTCATGTTCGACCAGAAGTGCGTCACCGACGTAATGTTTAATAGTTAACATACTGACGAAGATTCATTTGTTTCCGCCGCAAGCTCGTCATTCACACGCGCGACAGGAGGAACGTAGACGCGCAGCGCACTCGCCGCGCAGCACGGATCCGGGAAGTGATAGCCATCAATAGTGGCCACGCTGCCACGTTGTCCTGGCTGTACCATTCGAATTAGAGAACCGTCACCGTCAGCAGCTTACTCAAGAGCCCGTCGAACGCGACTCTGATAGAGTAGGCGGTGTTTGGGACCCACGGCATCTTTTACAATCCGGGGGGACACACAAGGGCCTTGTCTCGATTCAGCCCGCCCGCATGACAGGAGAAGTTTGCCCACAAGTTGTCATGATCACTAGGAAATCGGGGTACGCCCATCAGATCCTGGTCTTGGAACGGCTTGTCGTTCCTGAATCCCTCAACCCATTGCCAGTGAGAATGAGCTGTGCTAACGTACGAAATAGGCCATTACATGCAATAACACGTCGCCAGCGCTTCCAAAAACGGGTTACCCAAGCACACCCGTAATCATTGCGAAGCTTCGGACCTTGATATCATACTTTCGGATGCTAGATCTGTTGCTGCTGTGTTATACTGCCCAGGGGCTTTGTTTTAATCTCGTCCCCGGGTATAAAGCAAGTCGGGTGAGTTCTCCATTCACCACCATCCAACTCCTCCAACCTCTTCATCAGCCGTCCCTTGTGTCTTTCGGCATATATTTCCCTCGCCATGCCTGCTTTGAACAACTCGGCGACTATCCTCGAAGAGGTCTCCGATGCCATTGATCACGGTGGGTTGCGATCGCAATTGTCATGCAATTGTGTTGCTCACCTCCAAATTCTTGCCACTTGTCAGTCAACGTCCTCAAAGGCAAGCTTTCGGACGAAAACTCAGAAGTCAGTGTGGCAAAGGACAAGAACTCGTATAGACAATACGACAATGCTTGCGACCGGGTGAAGTCTTTTTACAAAGAACAACACAGTGAGCACACTTCCTTCACACGCAGCCATGGCATCTGAGTAGTTGGTGCAGCGAAACAGACAGTCGAGTTCAACCTCAAGGCGCGCGTCGACTTCAGGAGCCGCAAGCGCGCTCGCATGGGCATCTGGCAAGCCATGGAGATGCTCAATACTCTTGTAGATGACTCAGACCCTGACGTGAGCGCATGCCTTTTGAGGCTTTTCCAAGTCCGAGTCTGTGCTTACCCGCATTGCACATTGCAGACCAGCTTATCTCAAATCGATCATCTGCTTCAAACAGCTGAGGCGATCCGACGCGATGGACAGCCAGAGTGGATGCAAGTCACTGGCCTTGTCCATGATCTTGGAAAACTTCTATACTTCTTTGATAGTGAAGGCCAATGGGACGTCGTTGGGGTAAATTGACCTTCCCCTGAGAAGCAGTTTCCCGAAATTGATCTTATTTTTCCCAGGATACATTTGTTGTAGGATGCGCGTTCTCAGACAAGAACATCTATCCAGAGACGTTCGCTGGGAATCCTGACATCTACGATGCAATCTATTCTACTAAATATGGCATCTATGAGCCTCAGTGTGGGCTGGACAACGTGATGTTATCGTGGGGACATGACGAGGTGGGTCTAAATCGTGGACTGTTTAGCGAACGAACATTATCTAACAACATGTCGGGCATTAGTATCTATTTAACGTGCTCAAAGATCAGTGCATGCTTCCCGAGGAAGCCCTGGCCATGATCAGATATCACAGTTTCTACCCGTGCGTCGCCTCGCCTGTCGCATTCCATCCCCTTTTTCTAACCGATATTATGACAGATGGCACCGTGAAGAGGCTTACATGCACCTGGCCGCCGCTAAGGATGCCAAAGCACTGGAAGCCGTGAGGGCATTCAACCCATATGATCTCTACTCCAAATGTGACGAACCTGTTGATATCGAAAACTTGCGCCCATACTACGAAAAGCTAATCGCCAAATTTTTCCCATCTGAATTGGACTGGTAGATTTTTCTTCTTCTTTCTTTTTGACAAGATTTGGTGATAGAGGGTTCGCTCGTGGAGCGAAATTCATAGTATCCATCCTAGTAATTACGTTACGATTTGTCTCGATCATTTCCGTCTCCTTTCCTCTCGTTCTTTCACCCTTACTTATTAACCATCCTTTTATGTGCACACCTGACCTTGTACCTTTGTTATATTCATCTGCACACACACACACACATACACCAGATCACAGATGCATTTGCACTTGTTTCCACGTTGTGCTTCGAACACGGAGTGATGAAAATGGCGGTTCCTGAAGGAGGCGGCGGCGGCTCCACAAAACGTTCCTTGGGAACTCCACTCATCTGAGACCCGAACTTCGCTTTTGCACATACACGCCCGTTCTCGAAGTTCCCCAATCTTTTCGACTTAGACCAAGGCCAAGCGAGGCACTTCGACTTACACGCGCAACACGATGCCCGGCAACTTGCAACCCTTTTACTTTGATAAGAAATTTGTCGTGCTGAGCGACTGGTGAGTGACCAGCAGCGCGCGTTTCCCAGACTCTTCCGCCTTCAGAGGTGCCACAGCCCGTTGAATGTGGTTTCATTTCATCCAGGGATGGCACAATCACGACGTGCGACTCCAACGACTGTGAGCACCCGAGATGCCCCTCTTCAAGATGAAGTACTTAGATGTCTGTTCTTTACAGACATCACGGACAATTATGGGATGGGAGCGGCTGGACGGATCGCGCTCAACAAGGAGATTCTCGAGTTTGACAAGAGTGGAGAGAGGAGTGGCAAATCGTTCAAGTGAGTATCCCTGTACTCGGAGCCTCCTTTTTGCAGTTGGCTCGCTGCGGTCCTGTCTTCATGTTCTGGGTCTTGCCACTACGCCCTATCCACCGTGTTCATCGATTCATCTCATCGACGTGGTGTCCGCGGAATTCCGAATTCAATGTGGTCGGCCACATGTGCTCTCACGCTCGTCTCTTTCTGCCGTCACGCTCACAGCCGTGGTTAATTTTCAATCATAGGGATGCCTTCGAGCTCATGTTGGGGAGCGTATCCGATAATGGGCACTCGCTAGAAGACTGCAAGACGTATCTCACAACACCTCGTGGTGCGTAGTACTATCATGCTTCGACGATGTTATCGCCGCGACCGATCGCGTTCATTTTCGTTCTTGCTCTCTTCTCTTTTCTCTGCGACCCTTGCGATTGATCTCTGATTCATTTTTTGCATCCGTGGCGTACTATCTTGGTGCTTATCTTGTCACCTTGTCACCGGCGCCAAAACGATCACGGCCTATGATAGACGGGCGCCGACCGGTGGATTTCACTGAGGGATTCATTGAATTCAAAGAGTTTTGCGACGAGAGCGACGTCCCGTTTAGCATAGTATCGAGGTATGGTTTCCATGCCCACTATTTGTTTATATTTTATGCTTTTATGCTCTCATACCAATCACATCCGTGAGGCTATGTTTGAAGGATTGGCGAACGCTGATCTGATCCGCAGCGGCATGAACGAACTAATCCGAGCCGTCCTGATGGAGCTTGCCAACGGCCCCAACGAGAGCGTGGTGCAAGACATCGCCATCGTCTCCAACAGTGTCCGATACGACGCGACGGGAAAATGGTTCATCACATGGCGCCATCCAGAAAGGTGTGTTTACCTTTTTATTACCTTTCTTCCCTTCTCCCCCTCAGTTTCGACCACCAATCCGCCCGTTTTGATCTCCATCGATATGACCCTGCGATTCAACAAAATTAAAATTTTATTTATTTATTTATCTATATTAATTCAAAAACAAACCTACCCTTGTTTTTGCAGCACATACGGTCACGACAAATCGCGCGCGATCTTGCCTTATCGGGAGTATAGACTGGCACACGATGGGCGAGGCCCGACCGTGTTTTTCTTTGGCGATGGGGTCTCGGGTACGTCCCGATTCATTCCCCATGCCACCCAACCCCAATTTCGCTGATTGACTCGATTGCTATCGTCGCCCTCACTCCTCGTTCTCCATTCCTTCGCTCCTGGACGTCCACGCGACGTCCGGTGGCAACACACCGCCCACCGTCCGATCCCCATTAAATTCCATCCTACCACATCTCAATCATCGCATTCCATTCCATCACCCCCTCACGGTACACACGCAACCTCGCTGCCAACAGACTTGTCCGCAGCCAAACACGCCGACGTCCTCTTCGTCAAAGTGACCGGCATAGACGAAAAAGACAACCTCAAGAAGCATTGTGACAAGGCTGGGATCCCCTACGTCCCCTTTTCTGATTTCCACGTCGCAAAGGCAACAGTTGGGCAGATTATCCGCGGCGAGAAGACTAAAGAGGATTTCTTGGTCAAGGGCGTTGACGCCACGACGGAGTAGTAGTGTCTCTAAATCGAAATAGAATATCGAGACCGAGGAGGAAATCGTAGACATAGATCGGGGGAGGCTTTTGGCTTTCAAACGTCGAGGAGGAAGTGTGTATTGCCGCATTCCTTTCGGTTTCCGAACACCGGAGTATGTATCTCCGGACATCTTGAAACCTGAGAAATGCAAAAAGTGACGAGCACTCGACGTTTTCCCCGGAGTATCGGGCAACTGTCGTCATTTTCCACGAACAATCGGACAATCATATCATCAATAGATGCACAAACGAAACGCGCCAAATATTAGAATACTGTAAATGCCCAAGAATGAATGTATGATGCATATGGTGAATTGAGAAAGAAGGGTGGTGACAGAACGCCGCTTCGCCCGTCACCAGTACCCCACACGACGTCACTGTTATTTCTCCAAGATCCTCGCCATCTACCGATCCCTCTGTCGCTGCCATCCACCTCCCGCTGCCATGACAGGTTGCACTTGGGGTTGTGCTTGTGCTCTCACTTGCGCCTGCACGGGCACCTGCACCTGCGGTCGCATCAGCGGCTGGGGCTGGAGCTGGAGCTGGAGCTGCCTCTGAGGCACCTGCGCCGGGAATCGTCGTCCCCTCGCCAGCGCCAGCGGTTCCGCTGGCCCGGGGACAGGGATCGGGCCCGCGTGCGCTTGCTGTTGCACGTCCAACCACCGTTGAAGAGGATTTAAAGCGACCGGTGGTACAAAGTCGTGCCCTTGACCGCCTCCGAATACGAACGGATGGTTCCTGGCAGCAACGGCTCCCGCTGGCAAGGGTGCGCCCATACCCATACCGCCACCGCCGCCGCCGCCAGCATGGACACCATAACCACCAAAACGCGCCATTGCCAATGCAGCAGCATAGTCCATGCCCATATAACCACCGCCACCGCCTCCCGCCGGCCCCCCCGGTGCCGGCTCACCCCACTGTGCCATGCCTACCGCTCTCGCCGGTCCGGCAGCGGCGTACGCTGGTGGCAGACCTGCAATTCCATTGAGCCCCAGTCCCGCCTGACGATTAGGCAGTGGAATAATAGGACGAAGCTGCGGGGGCGGTGGTACAGGCGGTGCTGCTGCACGCGCCACCGGAAGATCTACCTTGATATTCGACTGGTCCACGTCCGGCCGGGACTTACGGAGTTCCGCAAGAGCGCGGTTCGCCGCTGCGGAGACCTATTATAAAGTTGGAGTTGTGTGTGTGAGTAAATGACGAAGAGAGAAGAAAGGAAGCGAACGAGGCACAGGCGGCGAACTCACCTCTTCTGCGTGTCGTTGCTCAATTGGATCCCAAAGGTTACATTTTGATTTGTCCACTCTTCCGGAACCTTGAGGAGCGTTAGGAGGCTAAAGAAGGGGAAGATGGCGTCCCGTCAGTCGAATCGTGGCCAGGTGAGAAGCCGGCTCTCCAAGGTAGGCCTACAAAAAGGGAGCGAAGCATAACCTACGTTCGAAAAGTGATCGTATCCATTAATGACCTTGCGGCAGATATAACACGATACGGTATGACAAGTCGGGCAAGTCATTTTGTTGCACTGTCATTCTTGGACGTGAGCACAGGTGCTGAAAGGATTGGGTACTTTCGATGGATCGACCATCGACACTTACACCCATTTCCTTAACAAAGGCTGAAGGACTAATGGGTCAAGACGAAACATTTACTCAAAGAGGCAACGCACATTTCTGGCATTTGGGGCAATTGCGCATGAGTGCCTGGGCTGATGGCAAACGTCGGAACAGAGTAACACCGACATGAATCGAACATACTCATAGCCTCCTCGATGACGTGCTGCGCATCAAGATGCTTGTCGTCTTCTACCTCTGAGGTCCGACGTGAGCTCCATGATCCAGACGCGTAGAAATCCAAACATGCCTTTGCAGGTCCTTGGAAGATGATCCTATGATATTAGACAGCGTTACGTCAGCCTCGATGTCAAACCGCAAAACAATGGAAGGCTATACCCACCGCCTTCTTACACGCCCTACAAGTGACCGCGCCACATGCGGTGTTTTCACATCTAAACAGTTTCTCCGTCTCGTTGTCAATTACACACTTGTACTCGCAGAATGGGCACTCCTCGAGATTCTCCAAACCGGCATCCTCGATTTCTTTCCGTTGCTTGACCCGGTAATACAGCTCGAGGAGTTTTGGAGAAAGGAAACGAGCGAGCTCAGTTTCAGGGAATGGGAGCTTACAGCCTGATTGGTCCATGCAAACGATGTTCGGATTATGTTCACCAAGTAGGTTAGAAGAATATGCTGTCATGCAAGTTTTACAGAAAAGATGTGCTTCGGGGCATTGAATTATCTGGTCCTGTGTTGAAAAGTTGGACGTGACCCATGCAAAGAATGAATCGAATGCGAACAAAAGGATACCCAGAGAAACAGCATCCACATTCAATGCTTTCTCCAGTGTCTTCGTATTCTTGCTCGTTGATGGAAGCAGCCAAAGCTGCATCTTGTTCAGAGTCCGACTTGGCAAGGCCGAGCAATACCCATTCTCGTTCCTTGTCGAACTCTGGATCTTGTCTTGCTTTTCCTTTACTGACGACGGTGCTGGTCGATTTTAGCCGGAAAGGAAGAGACTCTTGCTTGAGCTCCCTGGCAAGCAGTAGATATGTTGGCGCATAGAACCGATATTCGTGAAGACGTGAGCGTATATGAGGTTTTGGAATGCGGGGAAAGTCAACGGCGAGATGTTCCTGAAGGGCCACAGTTTCAGCAAGACAACCCTGTGTCGTAAGCAGGATAATTACACAAAGACACTGACCAGTGAATGCTCGAAATAACGCTTGTAATCCTGGGGACTACCATTCCACTCTCGAGATCTATCGCCATAATCAACCCTGGGCCTGGCAGATTCCCGGTCACCGGCATCGCCGTCTGCTTCATCCCGCTTGTGTTTACCCTTTTTGTCTACTTTTGGGTAGGTCGGATTTTCGAACAGGGCATGCAAGACGAGCTCGACGACGTGCGCGGGATCAGATTGCATGTATTGTTCAATAAGTGTAAGAGCGTGTGCGGGCTGAACGTCTGGCACGATCTCCAACACGCTGACCATGTACCTGTCAATGGGGTTTAACGGTGGTGATGCTTGGGGAGCCGCTGGTTCGGAGTAAGCGGGCTGTGGATGCGGAGGCGGCGCGGTGTCGAGGAGATCCTGAGAGCCGGGTACTGGTAGAGGACGAACCACGTGTTGTTCGTCGTCACTGCTGGGTAAGAACAGCGGTGCACCGTCACCGCGCGCTCCATGCCGTGAAGTCGATTCCGCAGGAGCATCTGCATGGCTCTGGTTCACAAAGGCGAGCTCTGCGTCCGACGTCTTTGCGTGTATTGGCTGTGGCTCCACAGAGTGGTGTTTCTTTGCGCGGCGTGCAGGGGGTTCGCCGTCCGAGTCAGTGAGCTCGATGACCTCGACAACAGAGGGCACGCGCGCTAGCTGTTGCTGGCGAATTCGTTTTCTTGACGGTCCTGGCTGTACGCTTGCGGTGCGGGAGCGCCTTGTCATCGAGGAACTCAAAGGCTCTGGAGAAGAGGGGATGTGGATCACTTTCATGGAAACCGAGAAAATGCTTGTTTATTACGTAATAAGAACGAGGTGGCCAGTACTGTACATACCGCAGCTACTTCTCATACTATTACTACCACATGCCTTACTCAAGTTCAGACTACGACCCTCGCAGAGTTTGCCTCAATCCCTTCCCAGATTTCACCTTTGGAAGGTACAGGAGAACTATTGGCATCTACTTGGCGGGCGCTCTCGTATGTTCACTCACTTTGTTCGGTATAAACGACTCATTGAATTTCGCTAGTTTGCACTCGCCAACTGGACATTCCTCGACGCTGCCATTCTGTCTGCACATGCACACTCGCCCTATGGAGAGCCTCAGATACCACCGCCAGTCCACGTCGAGTTCGTGGACTGGGTTCCGGGAATATGCTCCCTCTTAGGCATGCTTATCATCAACCTCATCGACAAGGACAGGATCAGAGGTGACGACTATGGCGCTCCAGATGCTGTCTGGAGAGCAAGGTTGTTCTTGTTTGTCGGCTTTGCCTTCGTGGCTGGTGGATTAGCTGGCAGCATCGTAAGTCGATCACGACCCACTTCATAGTCCCAGTCTCACTTCTCGTTGCTTGCCAGTCTCTCCTCGTCCTCAAATATGTCATTCCAGCCTATCCGGAGCGATTCGTTTACTATGGTTACGCCAACGTGTCCCAGAACGTTGCACTCATGCTGTCCGCTATCGTTCTATGGATCGCACAGAGTTCCCAGGGCGAATATGACTACAATTTGACGTTGTAGGCTTGCAGAGTCTTGCGCACAATTCGATGCTTGGTCCGCGAAATAGCTCTACCGGACGAACCTTGTCCTCATAATCATTTTCTCGCTCAATACATTATATGTGGCTGTGTATTCAAGTAATTGAGGGGTGGTTAGGAAGAAGGTCAGTCGACTAATCTCAAACAAGTTAAAAAGGCACTTGAGTGCAACACGGAAAATCAAACCTTTTGCGGTCCTCCGCCGGGCATCTACTCACTTAACCAGTGCCACCACCACCACAGTGACGACACTTGATAGTTGCATGAGCAATCGGCGAACTGGTTCGCAGTGTAGCAACCCAGCACCGTGAGTTGTTTGGGTCTGCATAATGGCTCACAGCCTGAAACCAAGTACAAGCGTTCCGCGGAGGACCGTGCGCTACGACATACTCATCAGGGTCACTGCCGTTTTTTCTGGCAACTCTCTATGTCTTGCTTTAATGCGGCAGATCACCTAAGACAAGACAGCTGGCCTTGCAGGGACGATGCCCGACTCGGCGGGTCAGCGGTAATATTACCCTTGAGGAAAGCTCACCTAGAAGGACCACTCACCCTGTCTCACCATTTGCCCCTGGGTGCAGTGTCTTGCCCTTTGATTACAGGTTTCATGAGCCCTGATCCTCGGAGAGGGGCGATTGATGACTGCAACAAACCGG
>JBBPNU010000275.1:0-20545 GCA_038091055.1 Leccinum angustisporum
GGCTTGTTGCTCGAGTCCAAGAGGCATCCGACCGCTTTCTCAAAGTCAGCCTCACGTCGGTAAGCCATGATAGTCGGTATCCCATCCAATGTTTCGTTGATGCGAGACTGGAGTGGGCCGCGACCAGTAGACTCAAGGCGTTTGAGTTCCCGGAGGGAGTGACGGTAGAATTTCAGAACAAACCAGTAGGCGACCATCATGGGAAGGACGAATGCTGGCCAACTCGTGAGCGAGGTTCAAGAAAGGGCCTGTCGTACTCGAACTTACCTAGTATGATCGGAGTGCTGTAACCTAAGATAACAATCGTGGAGATCAAGCTTCCGATACCCGCAACCAACTGGAAAAGTTGTGGCATGAGGCGCTGATCGATAGCCTCCATGTCCTTGGAAAAACGATTCATGATGCGGCCAATCGGCTGGCTCTCGAACCACCACATGGGAGCATACATGACACCTCGAAGGGCCAGGGAGTGGAACGTACGGCTGGCGCGGACAGTGCTCAATAGAATGCTTGCGTTCAGAACGACTACAATAAGCAGAGAATTTTTCAAAAGCATCCAAGAAAGATATCGCAAGCTTACTTACCGACCGCTATGCATGAGAGGAACCCAATGCCATTGTAAATGCCGATCCAAGTTGCAGCTTTCTCGTGAAAAGTATCGTTCGTCCACCAAGTGAGCCACTGGCTTAGAATGACGACGCTTCCCTGCAGCAGTACGATCTCCAGCAGTAGCATGACAACCATCCAAGCACCACCGGTAGCTTTGAGGTACGCCCACCATGTTGACGCATCAACGGCACCTTTGCCGCGCTCTTCCTCGGCAATAATTTGATTGGCAGTTTCTTGCTGTTTCACCGCAGCCTTGGCAGAGTTGGAAACACTCTTGCGTTTGTCAGATTGATTCCCAGCACCATCGTCCTCCGAAGACGTAGGAACGTCGCTGAGCAGACGAGTGAGCTCTCCGTTTCTCGCGACAAGATCATCGAAGGAACCTTGCTCGACAATCGTACCATCAGAGACAACGATGATATGGTCGACCTGATTCAGGTACTGAAGTTGATGGGTAACCAGAACGCGGGTTGTTCCGTGCAAGGCATGTTTGATGCAGTCGTTGAAGACAGTGCGGCCAACGCGAGGGTCCAAAGCAGCGAGAACGTCATCGAAGAGGTAAATGTCAGCATTCGAATAGACCGCACGAGCGAGCGCAAGACGAGCTTTCTGTCCACCACTGAGATTGTTTCCCTTCTCGCTCATCTGCGTGGCCATTCCGTTTGGGAACGTCTCGAGGTCCGAATCGATGCATGTGGTCTCGATGGCCATCTGGAGCTGACGCATATCGAGGGGACGACCGAACAAGATGTTTTCCTGAATGGTGGTGGTCTGAATCCAGGGCTGTTGGGCACAATATGCAATAGACCCTTTGCAGTGCACCTCGCCAGATACACGTATCATCTCTCCGATGATGGCGGAGAGAATGGAACTCTTTCCGGACCCGACACTACCAACGATAGCGGTGAGGGTGCCATGGCGAATCGAGATGTTCAAGTCGTGTAGGAATGGACGGGGACCAGATTCTTTATCCTCGTCATCCTGGCAGTCGCTTTCACCCGATGGTTTGTTGTCGAGAGCTGTCCAGGAGAAGGCACCATTAGCGATCGTGATAGCTTGACCGACGTTCACAAGAGACTGCGGGTACACAGTTTTCGGAGATTTCTCATCTGCAAGCAAGAAGGAATAAATACGACCCCAGGATGTGGCTGCAAGAACAAAGGCACTGTCGCGAGCATGATCGTTAGCCTGGTTCGTTAGAATTGACAAACAACGTACCTGAGGAGCTGTGGAAGTGTTATGAGAGGGTCCACCAGCATTCCAAAGAATGAAAGAGCGGGAAAAATCTTGGAAGAGGGAATAGTACCCATGTTTTCGGCGCCGAAGAGGGAGAAGGCAGCGAGGGGCATGATAGTATTGGCGATCTTGAAGAGGATGATGTCAACATCTCGGTTAGGCCTCTGAAGTGAGTGGGCTCACCTGCCCGACGATGACAAAAGTTGCAACCCCGGTATTGAATTTACGCAACCAGCGAAGCTGCTCTGTGCGAACGCGTTCAAGTTTCTCCAAAAAGTGCGACTCGCGACCATTGATTTTCAACACGCGAATACCTGAATGTTTGTATGGTCAATAGTGAGGTAACGAAGATTCAAGAGTCATTTTACCATCCAAGACTTCACGCATGGTCTTGAGGCGACGGTCGCCAAGCCTCATAAACCACGGAGCAGCCTTGCGCATGAAAATGGGGACGATCATAATGAGGATAACGAGGCAGAACACAAGAACTCCAACACTGGCCCAAGCGGAGACGCCAAGTAACAAAGACAGTAGAATCGTGACGGTGATCAACTGCAGAGGAACACTCCAGACCTGGTGAACGACCTCCCATGCCTTGGAGACTGATTCGCAGTCGACATTAACGAGGTTCGTGATGTATCCCTTTCCATATTTCTGGCTGTTCTCTGCAGAGAGATGGAGAGACTTCTTGTAAACGGCTGAAATAAGAGCCGTCTTCACGTTCAATGCCATGCGCTTCACAAACTGGTCGGAGGAGCGTCCGCAGAACGTGTAAAACAACTTGAGTCCTATCAAGAAAGCGGCTAGCACGTAAGTGTTGTGAGTGATCAGAGGGAAGCCACCAGTGGTCTCTTTGATAACAGCGTTGTATTTCGCAAGGGCCGCGGCACCTGTAGGTGGCGGAGGAGCACTCGCTGCGACGATGATTTGCTGTAGCACTAGTGGAGCAAGGATGGATGAACAGACGGAAAAGAGCCAGAGAATCCCAGAGATCATCCTATCAAATTTTGTCAGGGAAGGCGATTCGACTGAGATAGCTCATACTTACCAGTATGGTCTGGCGGCGGAAAAGATCACTTTGAACAATACAGGGACTTCGTGTTCGCTGTCGAGGAACCATGCCCTTAGTCGAGTCCAGAAAGGTTCCACCCAGCGCTCCACCATGATCGCTTCGTCACTCCGTCTTAGAGGCAACAAGTCCTACATGGATAAGAGAACATAGATTACACTTTAATGTGATTTACATCTCAACCAGAAATGAATATAACTACCGATTCCAACAGTGGCCTCTTCGACCCCAATCTGAGCAACGGCGTCATCCACGATAACGACAGGAACGAGTAGGGAGTAAACTGTAGTGTCGGGTGGGTGACGATATCGTTGACGGATTCATCTGTAGGTTCCACGGGGGGCTGCATGACGATCAGTTTACTCTTGCGATGATGGGCCTTGGACATGCGAGTGGATCTGTGTTTATGCTTCTTCTCCAATGAATGATCCAGAGCTTCATCGCTGAGCACGATGTCGTGAACGTCTGGAGCGGGAACCTTGGATGGGTAGTCTGGGTCTTCCGAGTAGACGCTTGCGTCATCTTCGTCATCAACCATAGTGACTGTGGTCTGGCTGATCGGGCTAGATGGCCTCAGGACGACTTCATCAATTGATTCTTCGACGCCAAGGATTTCCGAGGCAATCATGTGAGCGGTGACGTCCTCCTCGAAGAGATGCTGCATTGGCATCAAGTACTCGTATTCGGACTGGAGCCGGAAGTGCAGGCGAACCATGGTGATCGAGGTAAGGCCCGAGTAAAGAAGAGGCAAGTCGGTCGGAATGGGATGAGAGGACTTGGACAGCGTCATAACCTCGGCCGCGATCTTTTCGGCAAGCATATCAACTTCCGATAGATGAGAAGTAATCGGAGCATCGGCAAAGTGGCCAGGAGGAAGTGACTCCGTGGAATCAACCATCTGCTGAAGCTCGACAAGATCGATCTTGTACGAGGCGTTGAAGGGCATCTCCGGAATGCAGCGAACGGAACTGATGACGGAAGCGAGATCGTCGTTGTGAGCGCGCAAGTGGTCGCGGGCGTGTTTCAGGATGAATTGAGCATCAGCCTGAGTGCTGACGAACAGAACAATTCTCTCGGTTGTACTTGATTTCATGAGTTTGAAACAGGGGACGTTGAGGATCCCTTCAGCAGCAAAGGCAGGGGCCAATGCACGCTCGACGAAATCAAGATCGACAAACAAACCGTTGATCTTGACATTGCGCGAGCGACGACCGCGGATGGCGATGGTACCATCACCTTGCATGCAACCTATGTCATCCGTATAAAGAAGCATGTCCTCTCCGGCCCATGAACGGAACATATGTTGCGTTGCCTCTTCATCATCAAGGTAATGGGTTGCGCTCTGAGTCGTGATCAACCCAACAATCCCAGTGGTGCCAGCCTCGCTCTGGGGAATGACAGAGAGCGATTCGTCGAGAAGGACGATGTCCGTACATCCTTGTGCAGGCCTGAATGAAATTGTTGACGGGATGGGGTCGGTGGGGCGAATCACCATCTGCGAAATGCCGGCGAAACCAACCTCCGAGCACTATATCCAATAATTCAGTACTATGTAACCGGTGGAAATAAATTGATATAAACTGACTGCATAGTTGCACGCGACCGTTGTGCTTGGGAAGATGACAGTCGCCAATTCGAGGTCACGAACGTTGAGCGGCTCGCCACCAATCACTAGCCAATAGACACGATTAAAGCCACGAGGGAGTCTAGATCCGCCAGCGCGCATCCGTGCGTAGTCAGCGAATGCGTGGAAGACGCTGGGTGTAAAGTGAACTCGAAGCATCTGAGAATTGCGGGTGGATTCAAGCTCTTCGCACAATGCAATGCACTGG
Source organism: Leccinum angustisporum (assembly GCA_038091055.1). NCBI lineage: Eukaryota > Fungi > Basidiomycota > Agaricomycetes > Boletales > Boletaceae > Leccinum > Leccinum angustisporum. The sequence continues at coordinate 4,747 of JBBPNU010000275.1, forward strand.
TCAGCGACAGAGGTGGACGCATCGAGGTACAATGTCGAACGGTTGAACATAAAACGACGAATTTCGAAAAGAGGGCGTAAGAAGGTCTGTGTTGTCTGTCAAATCAAAGCATCGCTGATATGATCAATTGAATACTCACCGTTCCACCTCGAAGCCATTGGCCATCCATGGGTCTAAGGTCTGCTGAAGACTCTTCAGAAAGCATGGAAAGACTCCTGCGCATGGGGTACACGATGCTCTTCGGCACACCCGTGCTCCCACTTGTGGGCGTGATGGAGCAGATCCTAGGGATAAATTCGACTACTTCTGTGGACGATGGAGGAGCAACAAGACTTGCAGGCTTGCGGGAGTCCGCAAGAGAAAAAGTAGAGACGGCACGAACTCCCGATACAGGTGGAGGTTCCAAGGATCCAAAAAGAACAAGGTTGACATTGGCACGCTCGAGGATGATGCGGAGGACGTCTTTTGTCCACTTTGGAGAAAGAAAAACGACCGTCCGTCCTGAAAGCCAGATAGCATGAGCCGCGGCAACGTAGTCGACCTCGAGACTACAGGGAGAAGGTTATATTTGGCAGACGAAACAAACAAGAGAGTTGTACTCGCCCCATGTAAAGGCCGATGGGATTTCTCGTGTTGTCCAGTCCATGGATTCTGTCTGCGATCTGCCTGACGCGAGCCCACAGGGCCGCATATGACCATTGATCCCCTTCGCTTCTAACAGCAGCCAGGAATGGGTGCTGCTTGGCAACTTCCAGAAGTGCCTCGGTAGGGGTGATCAAGGCCATCGTTGATTAGTAAAACGAATGTGAAGAAGAAAATGGTTGAATAATAGAAGAAAAGGAAAAGAAAATGGGCCCAGCCCGGGATGAAGGAGGAACCGAACGGGAGTGGGGGGTGAGAGGGTCAACCGGAGTCAGGTTGTTCATCAATACCTCCAACATTGCGTTATATATATGAAACAGCCTGCACGGGATTGACAAGCCCCTGGAGAAACACTTGGCGAAACAGCCATATTGATGAACGATCATGATCAAAATGTGATCCAACGGTTGGTGTTTTGGCACTGGCTATAGAAAAGTGTAAACAAATTATGTAATCGACCTTAAATCGTGAGAATGATAACAACTTCTCTGCAATCACATCACTTTCAAGCCTGAGGGCATCGCCGGTTGGTACATTAATAGTCGACTTGTGTTCTCCACCCTTAATCCGAAATGCAGTGAACTGAATATAATATATCACGGTATCTAAGTCAACCACTAGTCATAGCATTTACTAGCTATGATACCGTACTGCCAACATCTCCTTGTTCACGTGGGGAGCTCCTCGCGTGAAGGTACAAGTCCGGGTGAAGCAAACAGGACCACCGCCACAAACTCAGTGAGAGCAGCGAATGGGTACCACCAATTCTCATCGTTCTGCCTGGCGAGCTCGTTGGAAGTCGCAGTAAAGAAAGCTTCACGAGCAAGCAAAAGGAGAGAGATGATGCAAAGGATGTGTATCCCGTGAGTTGCACCGAAACCTCCGGCTGGCACTTTGTATGCACCATCTGGACAACAAAACAGTCAGTTCATTCGTGAAGGCAAGCAAATGGAGGGCGACACAGACATCTTGCAATGGCACGAACAAGAAGGATCGTCTGGAACGCGACGAGAACACAGAGGACGAGAAAGATGTAGATGGCAATCTTGCGCAGTGTGTTCCCTGTATTGATTGTACTCTCCGTTGTACCTATCGCGGACTCGACTGCTCCAGTGATACCAATCGCGACTGCCGCAGTCAACGCGATCCGGAAAAGCAGAGCCATACGTGTGATTTTCGAGATGGGACCATCTGGAAGGGGTAGGTCGGACAATAAACCACTGGTGCATGATTTAGTATGATATCCCGGGTTCCAGAACACAGCTGCTTACCGGTCTAACACGAGACTGTACGCCGAATATAGTAGACCGAAGAAACCAACGTTGTATATGATTTCAAATGTGATGAGCAAGATCAAGTTCTGGCCGTCGGACTCTACAGCAGCCAAAAGCGCCCTCAACACAAAGGCAGCAATCCGAACTGGACGTCGACGCATCAACAACTAACTGGCGAAAAACACAACAAAAAGCTCACCTGCACAGAAAAATGCCATGACGATGTAAATATATGTTGGTCGAAAGACTGCTTGCTTAATGAAGAGTAAAAGGAATGGGAGGTAAAGTACAGCAAAGATCACGGCGCCAGCGACGGAATCTATGCCATAGGCTTTGGCAAAATTGTAGCCAGGAGGAGCGAGAGTCATTATGAAAACAGGGGGAAGGGAAGAAAAAAAAGAAATCAAGTATTACAGATCAACTGTAAGGACAGAAAGATGTAACAGGTCAGCTTTTGAATGGTGTTGGCTGTGAGAGGCCAGACACTGCTCCCGATCAGAACTGCAAGACATCAATATTTGATGCGGTGGTCTAGGCAGCGGGCCACACTGCCGGATGGAAATAACATCCTGTATAATGGCTATCCTCTAGCTTCTGGATGCTATGATGCCAGCTAATTGTAGGTCAAGAACATGTGAACAAATTAAGTCTTGATATCTGCGGCATCGCTTGGTGGTCAAGCCAAATGTGATGTTGCAACCTGGGAGTTAAGACGGTGACTATCCCTGTGTGATCATTGGATCAGATATCAGTACGGGTGTATCCAAAGTTCCGAGAGGGCAAGAGGGATATATGCGACCGTATCCGTCGGAGAGCCGTTGTAGTTACAATCACAAATTCGCACGCATCGGCATGACGTTACGGTGTCTTCACCTCTTCAGTACTCAGTACAGTAGCATTCCGGGATCCGAGGGCGGCGCTTGAGACCGTTGCATAAAAGTTCATCACTCTTCACTGAGTGTCAGCCATATGTATGTTGATCCATTGCGATTAAAGTAGCGTGAAACCACATGATGTAGTCTCGACGAATAACAGGGTAAAGCCATGACTATCTACATGTAAAAGAATGGAGTGTGACGCCATATCGACATCACTTCTCGTCTAGAGTCTGTCAACTTCTACGCCAGAGTCGGAAGCGGTTTCATCCGTCATTTTAGGTCTACTGGCAGCCAGGCCAAAGGCGTTCTTGTAGAAAATGATGTTGCCTTCATCCTCGACGAACTGCGGCATCATCCATTAGCATTTTGACGAGATCAGAGTATCCGCCAATACCTTGCACTCTTTGAAAACACGGTATACTTCTCTCCATCCACCAGGAGCTCCCTGAAGGACAATACCTGCTTGCTTCAAACGCTGACGAAGAGCATCGCTTGCTTCCCATCTGCGCGAGATGGATCAGCATAGTTGAAAAAGAGAGAACCATGTCTTACGCATTGTAATGTGGAATCTTGCTAGAAACGTGGTGCGCGACGTGGGTCTCAGATATACCGTGGGTTGCGAGAGCACCAATCCACCCCATAATCTTGCCACAATCACCAAGAAGGCTGCGGTCAAACGTGGTTAAAGCACCACGAGTGAACGTGAACTCCGGTCCACGGTAGTGAGGGAGGAGCGGATCGGTATGTTGCAAGAATGTGATTAAAACCAACCAATGGTTGACCCTAAGATCATTTATCAATCGACGAATGGAAATCATATGTTTGGAGGCTCACCATAGGTATGGGACAAGGTATAGCCGGAAGACGTTCCAGAAACCGAATGTGTGAACGGACCCAACAACTCCAGCCAACCACAACAAAATTCCGATGTCAGATACAATGATCGAGCCATATTGATGAGGGGCGAACATAGCAGCATTCGGGTTGAAATCTGATCGAACCAATGAACAAAGAGGCCTACAATGAGACATGTCCACTCACGGTTAGCGCCAGCAGGGTAATGCTTTTGACCAGATGCATTGCGAATCAGATATGCTGGCCAGCCCGCAATCTAAAAGAGCCATGAGGATATACGATGAGAAGGCCCTGCATCAGACACGCACAAGGTAACTGGCAGAGCCGAGGGCAGCACCAATTGGAGAATCCCCAAGAGCCTCCACAAGTTCCTTCTTGACTTTGCTGCCAACGCTCGAGCCAAGAATGTTCTCGTTCGTAGGATCAAAGGCAGGCAGACCAAGTTGAGAGCGAGTCTTCGGTACAAACACCTGGTCCTGAGTCATGTGGCCAGTGGAAGCATGGTGCTTTGCGTGAGTGATCCTCCAGGAATGGAATGGAACGCCCAATCTGAAATTTCAAATGTGTCAATCGACGTAACTCGTGAAATTAGAAAGGCAAAGTCGCACGCAGAATGAAGCACCCAGCCCACGCTGTTGTTAATGAACTTGGACTCGGAGAATGCTTGATGCCCACACTCGTGTGCTATGACCCAGAGACCAGTTGCAAAAAGACCAGTCCAAAATCCGTACAAAGACCACAGAGAGAGGCGCGCCACTGGGTAAAGAACGGGATGGGGCAGACTAATGACCTCCGGAGTAATGAAGGCATCCAAGAACGTAGCAGCCTTGTAGATACCTCCAATGACCACACAGTCCCATACGCTATCACGAACGTCAAGCGTCAGCAATGTGACAAAAAAGATGGGCAAACGCCATACATGTAGAGTGACGAACGAATCGCGGAACGTTTGTAGCAGTGAGCACTGACATCGAGGGTGAGTTGACTAGTCGCCGAGAAGGAGTAGGAAGCTTACGGGATGGCGCCTAACAAGTCTTTGATAGTAAGGTCTGGAATAACGACCTCGTTTTGCTTAATGGTCGTCACGCCATCCTTGGACGTGATGCTCATGGTGATCGTGGTGGACGTGAGTGAGATGAACCTCCAAACTAACCCAGCAGTCTAAGTTAAAGGAAAAGGAAAGTTGTTGGGGAGGAGGTGAAATGAAACTTTCTTCAACTGCCGCCAATTTATTGGGGGAAAAATGCTCGATCGGATTTGGCCGCGTCTGCACGTGGCACTGACACGACACGTACGATCGTACGAGTTTGTCAAAATTGACTGTAACTGTCTTATAAGACTTTGTTCTTCACGTTCTCCGACTCAGTCACGAACAAACCAACTTGATTCCCAAGTACAAAGAAAGTTTCAGGAAATTAGACAGCAATCAAAGTACCAGTCTTATCCAAAAGTAGCAATACAAAAACGAGTGAGAGTGGGATATAATTTTTGGAAATCACATAACTCCATTCGGCCCGTGGGCCGTGACAGTCAAGACGTACCCAACGCTTGCAATCGCGCTGCCAAACCCTCTAGGAAAGCAAATCCGTCCTTGGTGATCGTACGACTACTGCTCCTGTTTGTGACAGCTCCAAAGTCTGCCACCATCTGTGCGAGCGCTTTGTTGTCCGCTGCCTTTGTTACCTCCCCCTTCAACCGCGCGAAAAGGTCCAATTTCACATACGCTGGCTGGGTCTCGTCGCCCTGATCTAGATTGGTACTCCGTGTCCGCGATGCCCGCATCGGCTGCACCAAGATGGTAGGGTCATCGAGATGCTTCTGCAAGGTATCCAGGAAGGAAAAGCCCTCTATAGTCAACGTTCTCGATGTTCCCGTCTCCTTGAGGACTGTGGCAAACTCAGCCACAATCTTTGACAGAGCAATGTTATCTTTGGCTTTCGACATTGCAAGGCGCAGCTGCCAGAGTCGTTCCGATTTCTTGATGCGCACAGGCGTACGTGGTGCCTTGTTTTTCGCTTGCACTGGAGTTCGCCGACCACCAGTGGAATCGCCTGTGAGATCAATGACGTCGCCTTCCACTGTTGCATTGCTAGCCTCATTAGACTGCGCCTCCTTTGCCTCCGGCTTCAGGGCATTCGTCTGATCAGCAAGGACTCGTCGCTGATTGAGCTGGAGCTTGGCTAGATCCTGAAGTACCTCCTCCATCTCCGAGGCGGTGTAAGCGGGACGTTTGGGTGCCTTTTGCAAGACCGGCTTTGCCTGGTGTTGATGGTCCATCATCCGAAACAAAATCTCATGAGGAAATAATCCGTACCTGTTTGGGTGGCGGTGGCCAGATAAACTTGTCAATGTCCGTAAACCCGTTTTCATCAGCGAGCGCACGAAATTCGCCCATCCAGTGCTCGTAATCAGGTTGCTCGGCGAATTTCAATCGTCGACAATACCTAAGGAACTCTTCAAACTCTGACGGCATCCCACGGCAAAGATCCTCTGGACGAGCAGATTGTTTTGCACGTTTGATACGCGTATGTTGTTCGTCTGTCTTGGGTACACCGTTACGAGTCCACGGAAGTCCGCCAGGGGTGAGAAGATGGATAAACATCAGTGCAGCGGCTTCGAGGTCGTCCCGACGAGACGGCACTGCAGCATGATTCATGGGGACGTATCCACCAGCAAAAGAGCATCAGATACTGACCCTTGCCTTTACAGTGGACACCGATTGATGTGAACCAATAGTTACCGAGGAAATCTCTCTTCAGCTTCGATTCAGGGATGTGACGACGGGTAGCTGGATCAATATAGCGCTTGGAAAACCCAAAGTCGATCATGTAGATCATAGATTCGTTGGGCGGATGACCGAGCGCACAGTTTCCGAGCTGAATGTCGCGGTGGAGGACTTCCCGTTGATGCATGGTCCGGAGCCGTGATATCTACGATGATGCATGATCAATAGTCTGAAATACGCCCAATGTTGTCACAGTACCACTTGATAGGCGATTGAGCAGACACTTCGCAAATCGAACGGATTCTTCCCGTTGTTTCGATGTACAGAATCTAAACTTGATCCAAGCAAACTGATGACGAGATAGTGCCATTTCCCTTCCACTCCAGAGGCGAATAGACTCGGCATGCCTTCTCCGCCTTGCAGTAACGGGTAAAAATATTCTTCATATCGATTAGTTGGGCACTCGTGATTGACGTCTTGCACCTTGAGCGCTACCCGTTCACCACTGAAAACGTGGCTGGCACTGTAAATGAAGCCTACATAACTTTGAATGAGCAATGGGGCCAGCGAAAATAAGTCGTTTACTGACCAGAGTATCCAGATCCCAGTGGTGTATCCAGCCAGTAATTACCTAGGCGTTGAGGTATTTGATCAACTCTCTGGTTCATGCTGCTTGTCCTCAACCAGAGATGCTACGGGAATTCAACCAAGACAGTCCGCAGGAGAAATTTTCGAGGAGTCGGGTATATGAACGTCGATTTGGTTCAAAGCAACGAGCAAGCAAGCAGCGACTCATTCGGACACGAGGTCAACCACAATATAATTTGTCCGCGTCTGTCACGTGACACGTGAACAGAGTCACTTGTTTCCTTTTTCAGCTTCACGCTCTTCAGATCTTCAACTTCATTACTTCATGATCAGTCGCTCAGCGTTTGGCTTTGAAACAAACAATGTACGGACTACCAGTACATGACGGTCATTGTGATCGTACAGTTCAACAAACAATTCGCTACGAGCTACTATCGTACAAACTACAGCCCCCTTGCTTTGACAAAACAATGCTACGGCAAACTTGTAAACTCACAACTGTTTTGACGATTTCTCCGCGTGTTTGGTCGACAGCTCGGCGGCCATCTTGAGCGCACGAGGCGTGTCATACTTGCCCATGATGACTTCCACGAGTTGTATTTTCTTTGCACTGGAAAACTCGGCATCGTCCAGTAACTTGTCAAGTCCAGCCTTGTCCCGGACGGTGTAGGACTTCGACAACGTGCCATCGAGATCACCGAGGGTGGTGAGGAGCGATGTCCATTTCCTAAAATCGCGTCAACGTTCTGGAGCATGATTCATAAGGGATCATCGTCCGCACGAACCAGTTAGCAACGTCATTATACTTTCTGTTCCAAGCTCAGCAATCGATGCTAGATGAACGAAAACAATACCTGCCTATCCATGCCGTGTAGGTTCCTCTCAATGTTGTAACCGCTGTTGTTGAGCAGGAACACAATTGGGGTCAGGCCATAGCGAATCATGGTAGAAAGCTCCTGAACAGTAAGTTCCCTGGAGATGAATTAGAACACAATCCGCACAACAATGACCGAACCTACATGCTACCATCACCGATGAACAAAATAACACGGTTAAGTCCCTGGTCACGGGCGGCGACCGCCGCACCCAAAGTACTTCCTGTGGGAGCTCAAATGACCTGGCTAACCCCATGCTTCATGTTCAACCACTTACCGACAGTCCAACCAATGCTACCATACAGGATCTGGCTTACGAATATGGAATCCTCTGGGAATGGAACATCCAAGAGACCAAAGTTCGAAGTCCCTGTCGCGGGATAAGGCTGGATCACAAGAAGTATGCATGCTAATGGCGTACCTGTCTCCCCGACGATCACATCTTTCTTCCGGAAAAATTTGCCGACTCGAGGCCAGAAGTGAGCATGCGTGATTTCATTCGTGTGTTCCACGGGGATTTCTAGCTTGGGTCTGGGGACAACCAGTTCGGCTGCCTGTCGCTTGCGCTCACTCAGGCGGGAAGTGAGTTTTGGGAGCAAAAGCTTCATCCCAATCCCTGGGAATTGTGCGTGGCGCACCAACGTGTGGTCGGAATGTAACTGAAAATGATTCAGAATGTGACTGGGTTCAATCTCAAATAACGGTACCTCGATGGTGTTAGTGGTAGGAATTCGGTATGTGAACATCCCGGTGTTGAAATCTGATTTGAGTCCGCCAATGGAAAGAATCAATTTGGCCTTTTCTACCATCTGCTTGATCTTGGGCTCAGTGATGGATCCGATGTAGATCTTGAGAGATGAAGTGTAAACGGAAGATCGGAAAACAAAGGCAAGAAAAACGTACACCACCATATCGATCGTATTCCTCGCTGATGGCAGTTTTGCCCATTGGCGTCGAGTACACTGGGAAATGAGTTGCGGTGGCTAGATCTTTCACTTCATCCCGTGCGTCGTGCCGAATGACGCAAGCGTCGACAAGGATCACAATGTCACTGTCAGCCTCATCAACAGCTTTCATGATCTCATCCAGAACGAAACCTTCCACGTCAGGGTTATTTGGAGGAGGTGCGCGAGATAGCGGAATCTTCAGTCGCGCTGCAGATATTTTTTCGGCCACCATATCGGTTGGGATTGACAGGTAAACAGGTCGGGCCTGGAGACAGGTAAGCTCTCAGTGGTGTAGATAAATCGAAAAGAAAAATACACGGGTAATGCATTCGGTGAGAACGCGATCTACTTCTGAAGCAGCGTTGGCCTTGTTCATTAACATTGCCTGGGCAATGGTCACCTGTTCTGCGGCTTTCGTATATACGTCGAACCTAAACGGATATAATCAGCGACCGTTCGTTACAACTATGCTTGTACTAAGCACCTTCCATCACCTAGAGTGTGATGAAGCATCGGTCTTGTCTTGAGTTGGACAGTGCTGGGGACCCCAACAATATGAAGCACCGGAACTATTTCGGAATGGGCTGGGTAGGGAATGAGAATCGGATATGCCAGGAATGAAGGTATCGCCTCACCCCCAGCTATGCCATTAATGGCGCTCAACTCTCCAACACCGAACCTTTCCGGAAGAATGAGAAGGATCCCAGGGGGAACAAGATATCAAGTACGTTGTAACAACCACCCCTACGCTGTGTGGCTTGATCCTTGCATACCCATCGGCAGCATACGCCGCGTTGAGCTCATTGCTGCAATGTGGCATTTAACACTAAACTTTTTCCGTTACTTAGAATCATACCAGTTCCCAATCCACTGGATCTTAGGATGGTCTTCTACATAATCCTGGAAGAAAACCTGTCAGCGAGACGACGGAAAGAGCCTTGGCAAGTTTTGCAAGCGCACCAGAAATGCTAGATTACGAGTGAGCGTCGGTGCGAATGTGAAATGGACAAGTACTACATACGCATGTTGAAGTCACCGGGCACTCCGAAGATAGACTGGGAGGAGATGATGGTCAATCTCGCGATGCGAGGGATAGGGGGATATAATACCGTGACTCCAAGCTGTTCCAACCTAGCAAGGATGTAATCCGAGATAGTGATCCGCTCTTCATCTTTGCTCTCTTCGACTGCGAATATTTCACGGCGAAGTCTGGTGACTTCTGACTGAAGGTCGGCGAGATTAGTAGCTGCCATGGTTTCGAGGTTAGAGAGGAGAGAGGGGGGCTGATCGCTCTTTATATGATCTGAGTTCTCCTAAGTAGTATCATGATGTAATAGCCTGAGTTGGCTGACTCAAACGTGATTGGCAAAATTGCCACCGACGCCGTGTTTCGCCGAGCGTTCTAGGCAAGTTCTAGGCCTGATACCAAACAAACAAGGCAAGCAAAGCTCGCTGAGGGTTTGTGAGAGATTCGCGGCGGGTTCTTGTCAGTAGTGTAGTGTGTGTTTCTCACTTCAACACTTGAGCTTGAGCCGTGATCTTCAAGTTATCAGGCGGAATTTCGCGTCCTTGTTATCACCGGCGAGACTTGCTCAACGATAAAAGAGTAAAAATGGACGATCTAACTCCAGTCGCTTTTCCCACATTGATTGTGGCGCGGGTGAGTTGGAAGAGACCGTGTAAGTCAGGTGCTAGTTATTGATGAGCGCCAAGTAAGAAAATGGGCGTTGCTGCTTGCGGACCTGGTGTTGGAAGTGACGCTTGAGATCTTGAGATCAGCCCCGCGTGAAGTCTGAACCCTCAAAGCCAACCGTAGAGGTTCTTTGAAGAGCATCATACCTCTGTTCATCTGAAACGCGATATGATATGTAATGACGGGGGTAAGGCGGCCTTCTAGGATGTAACAGTTTTATCGTACATGACAGCATTTGCATTTATCGCCGGGCCAGGTACCGTAATTCTCGGTTACCCCTGCTTGGGGTGAAGAAGGCGTAAACGATACAGGTGAACCAGTAAGTTGGGCCAGCAGAACGGATATCAGAGAAGCAGTGAAATGCTGTATTTTTGACATGTGTATGCACCATACCGTATCATTATAGAGTGAACGATCATGCATGATGGGTAGAGCATGCGGGGAGCTGGGATATGCGGGGGATGTTGACAAATTTATTCCTCCTCCTCTTCCTCCTCAGCGTCTTCTTCTTCATCGTCTTCATCCTCCTTTTCAGCCTCAACAACAGCGGTTGCGATTCGATCCAAATCACGTTGCCCGTCCTGGCTGATTCTCCGACCACCGTTGTCGGTCTGTTCGAGGACGCCGATTTTTTCGAGGGATTGGCAAACCTTGCGTTGGACGGATGCGGAGGCATTGGCGTGGTGTGAAGGGCGGTTACCGCGTCTGTTGCGTCCGCCGTGGAGTTTTGCAAGCTTTCCGACGCCAACGTCTTTGCGAAGGTAGATGTGCCGTGCGATGGCAGCTGCCGTTGGAAGTGGAGGCTGAGCGTTGGACATTTCGAGGTGGACGAGGATTATTACCTGCGCGAACGTAGTACCAATCTGGGTCATAAGGCGCGAGCTCCTTGTAAGAGCCGGTTTTGACGATGTCGGCCCATGTTGGGACCTCGAGCTTGCCGGAGCGCTTGAGATGGGATGAGTATGCTGAGATGAAGGCCTCTGCGCTGATGATGGAGTAAGCCCCGAACGAGTAGAGGGATATGGATAGCAGACCTGATGTCTCTTACGCCTGGCATGATGGAGGGGAGATACGGGGAACGTCGAGCGCGGTGATCAGTGGTGGCGCGTGTACGAGGAAATTAAAGTTTAGAAAGGAGTTTCAATTCAGCCACACATCTGTGCAGTTTGTGCTTAGTCAGGTTGGCTGATCTAATACTAGATAGATCTGATTGAATCCGAGTCATATTAATGACCGCGTCGACATCGATTTGTTCTCTTCCTCCAGAGCTGCTAGTCGAGATATTCGTGGCTACCTGTCGTTGCAACGGTGCACCGTTCACTCCCCTAATTCTCTCCACAGTTTGCAAGCTCTGGCGGGACATCTGTCTCACATCCCCAAGAGCATGGCAGCTCATCGTCCTCGACAGGTCTCCCCGACCACTCTCCTCCGTCATGGCACAGGCAGAGCTGTGGATCGCTCGCTCAGCTCCCCTCCCCTTCACCCTCGATGTCGACCTCGCTGACTTTGACCGTCTCCTTTCGATCATGTCATGCTTTCTGCCCCATGTTTCTCGCTGGCTCGATTGCAGAATATCCTTCCAGGGCCGTACCACTCACATCAGACTCTCCGATCCCACCCTTTCCACCACCTGTCATGTCCTTCATCACCTCGGCGTCCGCCTAAGGACGCCCTTCGACCCCAATGGAGCCAATGATGACAAGATCTTCTTCTCTTACGCAACAAGCGCGTTGCGACACGTCTCCATGAAAATAACAGCGTCCAGCCTCCCCTCCGCAGACTCCATCAACTCACTTTACTTCACCTCTCTCAACATCACAGAGACTTCTTTCACCCACACCGTTCGCTCCCCCGAATTGCTCAACTTCCTTGCTCGCTGCCCCAACCTTGAACACTTTTACCTCCACGGCGTCTCTTACGAAGAGGGCGTCCTATCCTCACCCTCGGTCATTGTCACGCTACCACGCTTGCACACTCTCCTGTTGGACCTCATCTGCATTCAGCGCAATGTCCTCTCCAACTTGCACCTCCCCGCTCTTAGAGAACTCTATCTTCGCCGTTTGAACATGGACATCTTTCTCGACGGTTACCACGTCCAAGAGCTTGGCGACAGTGACGACGAAGCCGACGACTTTTCCCAGTCCCCCTCGAGCGACCATCACACCGGCATGGGTCTCAGGAAACTCATTCTGCGTTCCCGTCCCCCCCTCGAGATTCTCGACATGGATCTTTCTGACATGCGCACGAAAGACTTTAGATGGGTGTTCGAAAGACTGCCGCACTTGAAGCAGTTCTCCATCGTCGGATCGGACATGTCTGACGAGGTTGTGCGGCTCTTCGGGCCCGCATTCATACCATCGACAGTCTTTGGCTCCGGAGATCGTTACCGGGTCCGCCTTCCACGGTTGACGACGCTGAAACTTTTTGGTTGTCAGCAGTTTTCAGGAGAGGCTTTGGTAGAGGCACTCATTGCTCGGGTTCTTTATACGGATGCAGCAACGCCCAACGAGACGCTGACAAATCTCGTCGTGTCTGGGTGCCACAACTTCACCACCAATCATGGCACGCAGCTGTCATGGCACCTCCATCACCGTCTGCATTTCTCATAACATCGCAAACTCTTTGTCTACGTATATTTTTATCTGTATTCCTCTTCATTCGTCGTTTGCATTTTATCATTTTATCATACATATCAATATCAATGTAGCTTTCATCTTTCCCGTCTCGTTCCCAAATTAGTGACATGTATAAATCACCGGTGTAGTTGATCAGAAAACCGAACGACAAACGCCTCTCAAATATTTCTGTGAACCATGTAACTTACAGCAGTTTGACTCGTACATGATTTGTATCAAGGTCCAAGACTCAGACTGTTGACGGGTACTAAAATACCCTTCAACATTAATATTCTCAGTATTATCGCTAGATCAACACCACAAATGCAAAGAGCGTTAAAGACAGGACGTGGAAGTGCCTTGCTGATTATGTTGGTTGAGGAACAAACATGTGCAAGTCGTGGAGTTTGACGCCGTCGGAACGGCGACGCCAGCCTTGAGAATATGGAAATTGAATCAACGCACGCGGCAAAGTCGGAATCTATAGCCCATGAGATGAGGAGGGTCACCACCACGTGTATGCGCTTCAGATGATCAAAGAAGGTGAGCATTAGTTCGATAGTGATCTTGAGGTTGAGCGATTCGATCTTCCACGTCATCTGAGCTGTCGTATTCACCTTTGTCATTGTCACCTAGTGGGAGCCTGGATCTGATTTTTGTCAGAACCGCCAGAGCTACTTTGTAAATCAAATCGCTCGTGTAACCATTTTCATCATTCTGTGGTCAGAGATGGTTGGGACGCACTGTGCTGTAGCGAGGCACGAGCGGAGCCAAGTCTTCGGACAAGTGCAGGTCATGATGACGGACGAGAGAGATATGTATGTCGGGCAAAAATGCAACGACAGTTCATTACATTACTACTTCCCACATTGGGAAGAGCTCCCGGAGGTAGGAAACCCTCGTCCGTGTTCCTGAGCGGGGGACACCACACGTCGGAAGTTGCGATACTATGGAAAGTGCACTTTGAAGGCGCTGGGGGACAAACCAAATGAGCAAGGAAAGAATGGACTTGGCGAGGTCGATGTTGTCTTGGTGAGCGTGCGGCGGTTGCCACCCTTCAAGCTTCATCCTCCGCAGGGCCTCTGACAGCCTCCACAACACCAAGAAGGTGACCTACAAATGTGAGTCCCAGTGCTGCAACCATTGATGAACGACGATTTCAACCGCACCAGCAACGCCGCCCTTGGACACGAGAACATACGGGGTTATGCATGTGTAGTGGAGAAGTCGATGGACAATCTGCAAATAAGGGAAAGCAAAAGGAATCGTACAACAGGGTGACGCGTGACGATCGGGACAAAGCCTTCCACAACTTGAACCACCCACCATCCAGTACGAAAGATTGCGTCCAGGTGACATTCCCCAGTTACGACGCATCAGGCGCAATGGGTGAGCCCCTTAGACTCTCTATTTCTCAATTTCATTTGACGATTTCTAGAACAAGTTAAGTTCTGGGCCATGATCAATAACGAAATACTGCTTGTTTCTGGTCTTCTGGAAAACACCCTCGTACATTTCTTTGAAGATCTTCGAAACAATCCCAACGTGGCTAAATACATTGCCAATGTTGCATACACGACTTGCAAGTTCTATCGGTTGAAGAGCCCGGTGTTGGTCATCAAAGATCTCAGCGAGGATGAGGACCAGGGAGACGTCACGGGCTTTTCAAACGCGGATAAGCAGGCCTGTTTGCAAGAGAGTAACAGAGAGCCCGTCAAACCTGGAAAAACAAAGATTAAATCCCTGGCAAAGGTGTTTTCCCCGGACCATGTCTATTTAGCCATTGTTATACCTAACCGTAAGGATTTCTTAAAATTTGTGCTTCATGTTGCTAACTGCGTGGCTTTCTTAGCCGCCGCGGATCAGACTACACACGTGTAACTAGATACCGGTACATTTTCAGGTAGATGTTGGGTAGATGGTCCCTTTTCTCATGCACGCCGCAACTCAGTGGAATAAATTCACCCCACCATTAGCAGCATTGGTCCCATTTAGCTTGAATTCCCTTCACCGCGCATCAAGTCCTTCTGCACGCTGTGCAACAAGTACTCTGCGGGCTCGCACACCTTCCCGGAGGCGATCAAGGGCAGGAACCGTCATCTCCCAGGACAGGCATGCATCAGTTACGGACTGCCCGTACTTCAGTCCAGCTGGTCCGTTCAAAGGAATCTCCTGCCGACCCTCGACAAGATTGGACTCGAGCATGACACCCATGATAGATGTAGACGTGTCCCCAGAAGACAGTTGTTGCACCTTGAGATCATAGAGTCAATTAGGTACCAGAAGGAGCAGACGGCTGCTCACAATGTCCTCAACAACCTCTACTTGCTTTCGGTGTTGCTTTTGGCTGTTTCCGTGGCTACAGTCAATCTGCGCGCGGGATGGATGTTAGAATGAACTCTCCGAGCAGTCACAAGAACCCTACCATAATCTTGCAAGATAGCCCTGCCTTGCTGAGCTTTTCAGAGCAGTCGCGCACGTATTCAGCGGCATAATTTGGTCCCTTCGATCCTCCTCGGAGAATGACATGGACGTCCGGGTTCCCCTGCTCGACTTGAGAACCACTAGGTGACAAAAGCGGAACGACTCGCCTCGGTTTCGATGATACTACTGAGACCCTCTTTTCCGACGCTAAGGAACACATGGCCACTTCGAGCGGCTCGGCAGGCATCAATGGCAACCCCTACCGATCCGTCCGTAGAGTTTT
>JBBPNU010000276.1:0-20499 GCA_038091055.1 Leccinum angustisporum
GTATGCGGACAATATATTGTTCTGTATTCCATCCGAGGGATTATTTTGAGCTAGTATTGACTATATGAGTAGACTCGTATATATAGTCATGTATTCTAACAGAGATATATGGATCACCGGCGAGTCACAGATCCTCGAAAATCTATAGTAACTTTCAGTTCTTCTACATGGCAACATAATCCCCATACCCAGAAAAATGGCCCAGGTAGCACATGCGACTCATATATTCTCTAACAGACCTAAATATGACCACATAATGGTTTATCAATTTTCGTGATGTACTGACTCGTTTAGGAAGAATCTGCGAAAAGGCTCGTCAGCCGTGCAGCAGGTGTCAAACGAACACATATGGCGCACGTCGACATGGTATCGTTAGCATGAGGTATCGACCTATAGACTGCATGATGAGTTGCGCACGAACAGTCGACGCCAACCCCATGGTCCGAGTGTAACATCTAAAAGTATCTGGTACTAGTATCAAACACAGGCTACGCCAGTCCACAGTAGGAATGGCGTTCGCTGGATAAAAGAGTGAGGTTTCAAAGAGCGATCCGTTGGGTTCCTAGCATGATATGCCTGCAAGGCCGTTGTTTGCCCAATACGGCGACATGCATAGCTGGTGCGGCCGGTTACCTCACGCCTCCCACGCAGGCGACCACGAGGACAAGGCATGCAGGAATATTTTGGGCTGTGATATGCAGTGAGTGGAACTGCCAGGGCAAGTCAGGCTTTTGCAGAGGCCATGCTGTAGATCAGCGCTTAGCCGCATCGGAACATTAATTTACGCAGATACAGTTGGTTATTTCGACCGTGCTCCAGTGTGTCGCGAACTCTTTTGAGTGTTGAAACTCACGGGTATTCCGAGTCGTAGGAACATGGATGACGAAATGAAAGTTGTCGGACTCTGAGAGTGAGTGGTAACAACTTACAAGTGACACATCACTCCTCACCGGGAAGATTTGGCAGAGCTGGTGTGAAACTTTGGAACAAGCGACAAGTAAGTAATAGTCCCTCGGCTAGACTGCCGATAAAACGACCCGAATGTAACCTAGGCTAATGTGATGTAAGATGTAAGCGAGAGGCAACAGCGGGAAGTGCAGGAAGTGCGGGAAGAAACTCTAATTTCTGGTGCAGTTAATTTGCAGTTAATAGAACTTGTGTATGTATACTAAGTTCTGTAACTTTGCTCTAACTGTCTAGATCTAGATCCGGGCTAGTACATAATAGTACGGCAAATTCTGGATCGTAAGTAATAGAATATCAGTAGGGACGGACTCGGAGCAACAGGTGATCGGTGCGCAAGTTTCATGCAAAAGAGAATCAGAGACTCTGATAATCCGAACGATTAGTATGTACTTCAGGAGTCAAACTCACAATCATCAACTGTCACTTCCGAGTCAATGATGCGGCAGTCTCGCACTCAGAAGTACACCGGAAATCTGATAGAACTTGTCATGCTGTACCTTGAATGCTTTTGCGCTGGCAAACGCCGCGGCACTAATGCTTCTATAACTGTATATACGACAGTGAGACCGCCATAGTCTAAGTAAGTTACTGTTCAGACACCATACCTCTCAACTTCCGCCATGCCCTCTCATATCCCTGCTGCGCATCCACTATCTCCCGTCTGCTCTCAGGCTACAGGTGTGATCTTGCCACACAGAAGGTCTCACAGCAGAATATATGGTCCAGGGCCCTCCTCCGACAAGAGGAAACGAGGGCCAGTTTCCGTCATACCTGAGGGAGATGATACTCCCCACTTTCCCAAGAAACAAAAGGTACTAAAAACATCGGTACGTGCCAGTGTTCTGGACTACGCACCTTGCAACCTTTATGCTCACGTTATTTGAAGTTCAATATTGACCAAACCCCCGAAGTCATGGATGACACAGACACGAAGATGCTTCACCTCGCTCGCATGAGTCGGGATGTCTATAATGCAAAAATACAATACCAACGTCTTCGTATGCAAGAGTGGGCGATGATACAAGGGGTTTTGGTGGATGAGTTGGAAGTAAGTGAAGCACGCCTCGACCAGACGGAGAGTCAAATCGGACAGATCCGCAAACAACTGTACTCCAGGGGTGGGGGTATAACAAACATCGGCGGCGGTAGGGACCAATGGTCCAAGTTCTCACTCCACCGTACTAGCTTTCCTTCTTCACGTTGTGGTGATGACCTGAGCTCTCGGGGCTCTCTTTATCGTCACGGTACCGTTCCCCCTAGTACCTCGTCAGTACTGGCATCCAACTAAATTTCACATCCTATACTACTAGTAGTCAAAACCCATTTCTGTACTACTGTATAACGAAATTTTGCTACAATGTGATATTACCGCGATTTTTCTCCGTGTCGAAGTCTGACGCGATACCAAGACTGCCAGCCTGAGTACAGTCGAACGCTTTGTAATCCATACTACCTGTTTGGCAAGCGGTAGTAGCCGCCGAACCATCAGTTGCGAGAATTTTTTAAATGTGACAGGTACTCCAAACCAAATGGGTATCATAGAGTTTGACCGGCGCATGGGGGTTACGAGGCTTCCAACTTGAAAGCGAGTTACGGCTGGTGCCGACTCAATTGTTTTTAATAGGGGCGACTGGCACCTCGCCGTCCTTTTCCCCTTGAAGCGGTGGCGTCGAATTACATACGCAAATCATTTACCATGGCAGTCGTGTCTGCCGGAACTGCTAGTCACTAGTCACCGCCAGCTGATCAGGATATATAGTCAAACTTCCAGCTGAGTCACGGTATCGTGTTCTGTCGACGTAATAACAAGTTCTGACTGGAACGTGTTTAACAGAACTGTTCAATGGAGTTCCACCGATCCAGAGCCGCAAACGCGGTTAGAATCTTCTTTAATAATCGTAACGGTATAAAGTTTCTCATCCTCAACTTGCTACCGCAATTTATTGCACCCCACTCTCACTCTCTCAACTCTTCAGATGTCGTTCGGTACATGGGGACCGCCTCAGAGCGATCCAGACTCAGAGCGACGCCCGGCAGGCCCTTTCCGACAGGTAAGTTTGCCATCGATTTTTGACACTATTCCGCTTAACTCACTGTTCGCATCGGCGCAGGTCCCCAACTACCATGCTGTCCCAGGGCCAGTCACGGTGTTTCCCTCTCCCTTCGCTGCCACTGCAACTCCTTTCGAGTTTGCGGCCCCGGCGGCTCTGGTCGTTCCAACGCACGGGAGCTTACACGGGGACTCAGCCTCGCAGAGCCTCTCCGGCGGCTCTGGGGTATCCTTATCTCTTACTCGTAGTGCTGAAACTCGCTCCAAGGGCAAGGCCGCAAAACCTCGGCTTCCGACTGCTGACAAGATCAATTTCAACATCGCAACAGACCTGCTCGTAGTCGAGATCATCGACACCATCGGTTGGGAAGACGATTCTATTGAACATGTCAGAGAATGTCTCAGTCAAGCCTGTGCTATAACCGGCACCCGTTCGTTCTTACTGTCTAGTTAGCGCAGGGACTGGCGTTTAATTACTTTTTTTTAGGTACCGTCTACACCGCAGCCTTACAGAAAAAAGTAAGTGAGCCGTAAGTTTCAACGCATACATCTCACGCTCAATTTTTATCTGGCACCACTAGTTCAACGATTTCCGACGACTTTTCCGAAGCAAGATGGTGGTGATGGCGCTGCCCATCGCGAAAGGGTACAATCTGATTGAAACCGTCAATCCAGACGGTCTTCTCTCACCGGAGGAACAAGCGGCAGCCGCCAGTGAGCTATGCGAGAACATGCTCGACGACAACCTTTGGCAGACGTACTACCTTCACCACAAGACCGACCACGTAAGTTTTACAATGAGCTCAAACTACCGGCGCGCCGTACTAATGTTTTTTCTGTAATTCAAAGGGCATCAAACTATTCTCTAACCCAATATTTCACGAGTTCCATAACAAATTCTGGTACAAAAGCTCGCACTCTCCGCTTCGCCGTCACGACTTTTGGGCGACGACACCACTCCGGATGCTTGCCACATCCGCATCCGCAGTAAGTACTAACCGGCGTCTCTACTACATGATTCTCAACTGACATAAAATCACCAGCTGGCTTGCGCCATGCGCCGTATCTCGCACGGGTCATCCAATAACGAGGATAATCCGCAGGGAACACAGCGCGGTCAAAACGGTATCAGTCGCTACAGTCTATCGGAATACGTCGACATGGAGAGGGACATCATCAATGGGATGGAAGGAGCGTTACACCACCAGGATCCAGCCGTTCGAACTTGGTTCGCGAAGTTACTATTCAATCTCCACCAAGATGGGCTGTAAGTCCTTTTTTTACACCCATCTATCACACCTTCAAGTTATCTATGCTTACTCCTCGTTTACGCCCCGGGCCGCACTAGCAAATCTATGAACCGCAAAGCAGCGAGTCGCCTACCGGGCTTCTTTATACCATCATCACACCAAATGCAGACGCCCGAACTCTACCCTAATTCGGCAACACAGAACGAGCCCTACGTCCCGGTCGCATCGGGTTCGCAAACTCAAGCGTCCGAGGACATTCAAGTTCCTTACAACTTGAACGACGAATTCGTGAATTGGGTTTTGGAAGATCCGTATCAGGTGTAGTTGTACTAAAGCAATCATGTATTCGAGTCTACTGTTGCAAAATGCAATGTTGTCGAGTCGCCAAGAAGAGTCTACCATGTGGTCGTACACAATCCAATGGAATGGTTTGATAGGCAGATGGATAGTGACAATCACAACAACGTGGAAGTGCTCTCATAGGCGGTGGTGCCTCACAGTCATGACGTACCAGTCTACGAGTACACCCCAACCATGCCTGGGCGCTGGACACCGACGCCTTCCCGTCCACTCCGTGATTTCCGTCTTCACCCAGACTTCGATAGCACAGAAACACTCGTGCTACCCACACCCGCTAGACCCTCCGTCTTTCATACCACCCCACATGGCGCATACTACATCCGAGTCACCACCCACCTCTTCCCAGCTGCATATCCCCGCTTTACACCTGAAGTACCCCTCCCTCGAGATAACCACTTTCGTCCCCGGCGGATCACGCACCTCACGACGTGATAAAGCGAAGTTACTCGTGAAATGGGCCATGGAGGCGCGAAATGCCTACACGGTGGAGGGTAGACTCGCAGGCGAGTCAAGCGAGAGGTCGCCCTGGAAAACTGCGTCAATCGCTATGTCTGCACATCTGCTGTTTACTCAGCTCCGACCGGCCTCAGCTCATTTCGGTGCACGTAAACGGTCTTCACAAGGAGGCGGTTTTCCGAAGTTGCCTTGATGGTCACCACTCAGCAGCGTCAAATAACTGCCGGGACTCCTTGCTCGATGGTGGTCGACGAGGTTTGGGCGTGGGTGCAAGTCCAGCATGGACACCGCCGTCGTCAAACGCGGAGAATCTAGGTGGGATGTGTACGTCCTCGTTTCTGTCTCTTTGCGATACTTTGTGAACTGACTGGATCTGTTCAGACAAGTTACTCGATAACGCGCGCGACACCGCGAATATATTGCTACGTCAGCTGCTCGACGAGGTGGAAGCCAGTGTGTTGCCAACGCGGCTGGCACGTCCCGTCGGCGTGCTGCGAGAACCGGAAGTCATCGAAGAAGACGTCTGATTTAGGATCACCACCAATGGGCGAGTGGGAGGGACCGGAAAGCGACTCCAATACGCCAACGGCGGAGTCGATAGTATCCCGTCGCTTCTCGGCCGATTTGCGGACGCCGTCAGTCTCGGTTTCGCTATCTTCATACTTGAAGGTCTTGTCGGTGATACTGAGGGGAAGGGGCTTTGCGCACCCGGCCCTCACGCGTCCGCAACAGGTCGTCTGGATTCCGGAGGACACGCTTGGGTTGGGTAAAGATGAGGTGAAGGTGAACGAAGAATCGGGCGTTTGCGGCGACGGCCGACAGAGAAAGTCGCGGAAGCTCGTTGTTTGATCTTTTTGGAGGGACTACATCGTTAGTAGTTCACCTGCCTAATCTATTCCGATCTCGAGCTCAACTGTTATTGATCCCTCAGTTCAGGCTGAGAGTGGCCTATGGCTATCCAAAAATGATTTCGTTGTTTGTGCTCATAGACCCGGTCATTTTCAGACCTCCTATGTTTCGACCAGGGTCCTCTTGGTATGTTCCGTTATCTATCGAGCAAACGAGGAGAAGGAAGCAGAGGTCGGGGAAGAGAGGAGGCACTGGATCTGTTCAAAAAGATGCCCTTTTTGCGCAGCCTGGCATCCGTCGGTGCTCTAATGTTGCATTGACTACGCTCTCATCGAAGACTCAGAGGGAAGTACGCGGCTCAAGGTGTCTGGGTTACAGGAAAGTCTATCGTTTACGAACCAGGCACTGCCTTGGGAGGCATGGGAGTTGTTGGACAAGTTAGACGATGGGATTACACTCAACATGGATCATTCAAGTTCCCAACAACTCGGGGGTATTTGGGAATGCGCACGAGGTCACTGACGTGCAATGCGCGCAAGGTCGTTTGCTGGTTATTTGATACGTTGATACGTTCGCCGGTCGTGCGTCGTTGGTGTCGTCCAGGAGGTTCATTTGAGGTTTGGTACATATGATGTACGGATCTCCGAGACCGTGTCTATGATGACATATTCGGTGGTCGAATTTGACGATCGAGACAGTTGTATCGCTTCTCACGCAAAAAGTGTAGCCTATCGACTCCAAAGCCACTCGGGGTACCCTTCATCAAACCTTGCGAATGCAATTCAGAGGGAAACTTGAATGTGAAACGGATACGTCTACCCCTGGCTGAGGAGGAAGGTCTTCGCATCACTATCAAGTGGTCAAGGAGAAATGGTGGTCGTGGAGGTTCGCAGGGTAAGTCTCGGGCCTTCTCAGACGCTCTCTTTGTTCCCCAACCCGTTTTCACAACTTGAAGAGATTGTGCTCCGCGCGGCGAATATCCTCCCTATATCCACTTCACGTTGCTAAAGACAAAGCGCGACATACAGGATGCGCTAGCGTACCTGTTGCGTACCTTGATGTTGCTGGTACGAAAGACAAATGAGGCCTCCGAATCACAGTCCAACATCATGATCGATGTATCAACGAGACGCGGCAAACGTGGCCCGGTCACGCATCACCCCTTGCGTCTGGCCAATTTATTCGATACTCACTCCACAACATTATCGGCTTCTATACTTGCAATTTCCTGATCCCCTCTATCGACCCTAGTCATCCTCTCAGCGGTTCCGTTTCTTATCCTAATCCAGGGATTCTCTCAAGCCTTTGCAACACCACGGTTGGCACAAGGATTTCTTATTTACTTAGCCTCACGTCATGAGTAGCGTAAGACGAATAAGGTCCGCACGAGTCCAAATAAGTACGTATAAGATTGATGTAGTTTTCCTGATTCGGAGCAAACATTCATTCAAGTTGCCCACGCCGCTTCGCTTGTCACCTACATTGTTTCAAATATATGCAGCCTATCACGAATATGCTCTTCTTAAGCGTGTGGTAGTCGCCAGTGTCTTCTAGGCATGTTTGATCGTGACTACTGTTAAACCTGTAAATGATGGTTCCTCTTTTGGGTCGTGTTATAGCGGAGCCGTTTGGCGTCACATCTCAAAAAATCCCTTCGGCCGTCGTCGACAAGCACCGTGATTAATATTGGAAGGCGCATCCTCTTCTCCGTATCATGCCGTGTAGCTTCACAGGTGATTTCATACTCACCGACCTCACCTTGGCCTACCCTACTACATACCCAGTACCGGTTCTACGCGACGTGGATATGTTGCTTCCCGACCATGAAACCACGTTTATTATTAGCCCTCCGGATACGGTAAAACCGCAACTGGATTCATTCTACTCGGTCACTATACCCAGCACGTGGCAAAGGGTAGGTATTGATTGGCGAACAGGACCAGCTGCACACACGCTCGGATGTGCGCATCACCCTTTAGCAGGACTAGAGTCACTTCCAGGAGTACAGGAATACCCGTTCTATGTCACTCGAATCCTACTCGGATGGCAGAGAGGGACCCCACGGTGAAATGCTGTCACCGTGGGTACCGCATGGAAAGTGCCGACGGGAACCCGAAAGGGTCTCGCCTGCCAGTATCCCTCCTCCCCACTCGTGTATCCCGAATTGCAACCAATCCATCTGGGGTCGCGCCCCTTGCATGCCCTTGTCTCCTCGCAAGCTGGCCAACTCCCTGCATAGGGCTAAAGACTGGTAGCTGGTACCCTAAAAGGCGGGCAGCGGTCGGGGTAGCGGTGCCCCCTGACGAGAGCTTTCGCAGGCTCGAAACCGCTATCTATCCCGCCCCCTTAGTACCTGCCCCTACTCGTACTGTACATCGTCACCCGAGCGTGTCGGTGGTCCGGCCCTAATCCTCGGAGAGGGGCGTCAGACGGACGAGCAAGTAGATTAGACAGCCAGAGAATCCTTCTTCTCGCAGATAGACCATAGTCCCGCACACTCGCGAACGACCGTCAATTACACAAATGCCAAGGTACTTGCCGCCCAACAGTAGGCTGACCGCGGAGTCACCCTAGATGTCGACGATCTGGAGGCCAGCGAGATACTAAAGAGTATCCTCCTCGGTTCTGTCAGTGGCGATCAGAGCAGGGATTGCACCGATAGAGCACTCGTCACCCTCTGGCTCAAGTTCCTGTGTCAGTGGGAGAGCTGTTACCGCACCTCTCTGAGACGTCTAGAATAACGTCCCTCTCGAGGCCATTGACCAGGCAAGTATCCCATGCCCTCCCGTCCCATTTGAATCCCTGACCTTCTCCTAGCAAGTCGCACAGCAGGCTTTCTACCTGTGTCTCAAACACCAACGTGAGGTCGATTTCCGTCACCTGTGCAAGATACTCCGTTTCGCCAACGTCGCCAAGCATACCCACCAGGCGCATGTCATCAGCCTATTGGACCAGAACGTCCTGCAGCATCACCTCGACAACTTTGCTCAACTCAATACCTCCGACGAGCTTGAGCTCTGCCAAGAAGCATTCCGCTCCGTTGTGGACATCGTCGAGGATGTCCACAACAACCTCCACGTCATGGCCGAAAAGGCGCCATCCTCACCAGCGGCAATTCCTCCCTCTACCACACCGGCTTGTGGTCAATATTGTGTCGTCGTCACCTCCATCGGCGGAAGTTGTGACGAAGAAACTACCTGTCTCGTAGGCCAGGTTCTCTGACTCGTCAGCTTACTCGCTATCCCAGTCGGGCAGCACGCCAAAGAAGACGACGCCCGCTACAAGAGCAGCGCCGTGCTCGTCTCCTCGAACGTGTATGTCGCTATCTCTTTACTAACACTCCCTCACCTATCTTCTCCAGCTGTCGAGAGATGTCCTCCGCCTCTACCCAGAGATCCTCACAGCCTTCTCGAGGATTTGTACGACCCCCTCACGCTCTGTTCATCCACGACACCCATTCTCTCCTTACTCTGTGGCAGCAACTCTTTATGTCCCACGCCCTTCCCCGCGCCCTTCTCTCCTGCCTCCTCTCCCGGGTCTTTGGCACCCTAAAGTGAGCACACTCCTCGACTCGTCAAGCCTCTCGATCACCAACTTTTCAAAGTTCTCAAAGATGCCCTCCTTAGCTTTTTCCCGTTCAAGAACGCCGCAGACGCACTCGAGAACATATCAAAGAGTGCGTACTATACCTGATTTATTTACCGCCTTGTCTCACCACCATCAGGCATCATATATACGATCGTCTTCTCGAGCTCAATCTCTCCAAAAGCAGGAAAAAGTCCCCAAAGTCAGGCACGTCGTCGTTCACGACACCCCACTCGCCAGCGCCATCTCCGACGACACCGTCGACTTCGTCAAAGCCCAGCTAGGTCTCGGCCACTCCTACTCCCGCACCAAACTCAAGTTGAATGTGAACGTAATCGACAACATGCTCATCCAAGCCATCGCTCTCCTCAACCAACTCGACAAGGAGCACGCTCTTATTTCTCGCGTCTCATTACCCCCCGCGCGGGTGACAGTACGGCCCTTTGTACACTCATTGTTGATCGAGCACAAGGGCCGAATATCGCGCTTCCTGGCCGACAAGTGTTCGATCGCGTCATGAATAGATTGTTTCACCGGTACGTTGTCGGTCACTGTTTTGTTAATTATGGCCCTTGGAACCCACGTCTCTTAGTAACCAGTTTGGCGAAGCGGTTCGCGTGCAGGTCGAGGAAAGCCTCGCATTCTCTGAGACGGAGGCACCACCGACCAGGAATACGGACGCGATTCGGCGGGCGTTGGACAGCCTTGCGGTCGATGACAATGATGACAACGAGAAGGAGGAAGAGGAGGGACAGCAGCGAGATGTGGACGGATTCCAAAGGCAACTCGCGCATCAAGAAAGAAGCCACAGAGGCGCCCCTGGCTAAGAAGGCAAACCGATCTGTCGCACCCAGCAGAGGCCAAAGGCGAGAACGGCCACCCACCCGACTCGAGCCTATCGGCATACTTAGCCACGACAACAACCCACCCACATACTGGTTGGATCCTCGACAGATCAGCCACATCTGAACCGACAGATCCGCATTCACCATACTTAACCCCCCGGCACGCGACCGCATCATAGGCATCGTCAAGATCGTCCCGGAACTTAACGTTCTTGAAAACCGGGACCGTACCAATCCACATATATGATCTGTGTCGCTCAGCCGAATCCTCGTGATAGCGAGAGGACCCCACGTTGGTATGAACCAACGTGGGTGCCGCATGGCAGCGAACAAGTGCCGGCGGGTACTTACCCCGAAAGAGTCCTTCCTGGCCGATTAACCTGTGATCGCTTCCGCCACCATCTACGAGCAGAAAGCTTCCCTCCTCCCCACTCGTTACTGCCCCAATTGCAATCTATCCGGGGTCGTGCCCTCATATGCCACTAGCGCCTGTGTGACCTGGCCAACTCCCTCAATCGGGCTTAAGATTGGTAGCTGGAACCCTAAACGGTCTAGGATGGGCAGCGGTAGGGGTAGCGGAGCCCCCTGACGAGAGCTTTCGCAGGCTTGAAACCGCTACTATCCCGCTCCCTTTTCTGCCCCTACCCGTACTGTAGACCGTCACCCTGTACGGCCGGTTGCCCGACCCTAATCCTCGGAGAGGGGTGTCAGACGGACCAGTAAGCAGACCTGACCGCCCATGTATCCTCTTCTCGCGCACAGACCTATAGGGTCGCGTTTCCCTAGACCACCCATAATAATATCCGTCAACGACTCAACCGGCATATTGTCCGGACGCACGTGACCGAAACTGACTGACTATTACAATACAAAACGCGCTGGGATACGAAATCACCACCGCCGACATTCTCACTTCTCGGGTTTCACGGGAGGGAGTGACTCACCAGATAAAACCAATCCGACCGACAACTCAAACACCCACACGAATTCGACTCCCGGTCCTACCGTCCGCACAAACGGAACATCCCCCGCTCCCGCTCAAAACGTACCAAGGACCAAGGACCTCCGACTGGGGCATATGACCCCAGATCCAGAATGCATAATGGCGAAGACCCGCCACAGACCAAACACATTTCCGACAACAGTAGCACATCAGCACAGCGGCCACTCGCCCTCTCATCGAAAACGCGGACGCGAAGCCGCCAATCACGGAAACTCGCATCCACACGAATCACACCCAGGAGCATGCAGTACGGCGCGGATGCTCAGCCGAATCACTAGCGTCGTAGCCCATAAAGCGCCTCTCCACCGAGAAACTAAGATCTTAGATCTCGGATCTTGGCATGCATTTCGAAAAGGAGAAAATTCTCCGGTTATGTTGTCCTTTCTCCCTCCCTCGCTCACCCTAGCACACCCGCCGCAGACCCAGCGTTCGCCAGACGCTAGACCTCGACCACGCCGCCAGCCACACCGACAGGGCGACGCGGCATGCTGGCAGCACCACGCCACGACGACGTGACGACGGGTGCGTGTCCACCTGTCTCCCTCTCCTTCTCCCTCGCTCACCCTAGTGCAGCCGCCGCAGACCCAGCGCATGACATGCCCCCTCAGGACGACGCAAAGACAGTAAATGCGACAAGCCCGCCTCAAAACACCTCTCTCCCCCTCCCTCGCCCGCCAGACGCCAGATCTCGACCAGCCACACCGACAGGACGACGCAGCATGCTGGTAGCACCACGCCACGACGACGTGACGACGGCATCAGGAAAACCATGAGCCTTTGAGATAACATTATATAGCATGATATTTCATATAAAGAACATCTTGTTATGTCATTATGATTCAGTTGTTGATCTATAAATGTAGCTGCTGGAAGGGTTGGTAGACATGGAAAGAAAAAAATCATCATGTCATGTTTAGATAGCTTGTTACAATAATGATGACAGAGATCAGGAAAACAAGCTATGCAGATGTTGTGACATCTATCTTCTGTTACAGCTGCTGGCAAATCTTACCCTACCACTCAGTGTGGTACACCAATGAACATAACAATCAGGCTGATATAACTTATCCTATTAGTCACTGCTGATATACCAATGAACACATTAGTCAGTGGTATGCTGATGAACATATTTATCAGTCTGACAAATCTTGTCCCATTAGTCAGTGGTATACTGATGAACACATTTATCAGTCTGGTGTGATTTATCCTACTGGTCAGTGGTACACTGATGAACATGTTGATCAGTCTGATATATTTTATCTCAACAGTCAGTGGTACACTGATGAACATGTTGATCAGCCTGACATACTTCATCTCACCAGTCAGTGGTATGCTGATGAACACATTTATCAGTCTGGTGTGATTTATCCTACTGGTCAGTGGTACACTGATGAACATGTTGATCAGCCTGACATACTTTATCTCACCAGTCAGTGGTATGCTGATGAACACATTTATCAGTCTGGTGTGATTTATCCTCCTGGTCAGTGGTATGCTGATGAACATGTTGATCAGTCTGACACATTTTATCTCAACAGTCAGTGGTACACTGATGAACATGTTGATCAGCCTGACATATTTTATCTCACCAGTCAGTGGTATGCTGATGAACATGTTGATCAATCTGAAATAGTTTATCTTATCAATCAGGATGACAAACCTTGATGTATGATGCAACAAGCATCTTTCTCTATCATTATGAATTTGGAAATGTAGCTGCTGACAGACAGACAAATATTGTACTCGCCATCTGTGGTTGTAATCTCTGACAGCCATGATGTAGTTGCTCAGTCACAGATAATTATGATGCCTCTGAGCCCAGTTGTAGTTCAAGTTGAAACCATCATGTTATTTGTGGTGACATTAAACAAATTGTGTGTTATTCAAGTAACAACCGAGACAATGATCAGTAACAATGATCACAAACTACCAGCCATGATCTACGATCCCGAAGGTCCAGTAATGGGCTCCTCGACAAGCCTCGCCCTATACTCTGCACGCTTTTGCCTGATGCGTGCTAATACACTGTTCTTCGACGGCAGGCGTTCAGCATCAGCATACAATGGAAATATTTGCCTACAAGCTTTTATCAGCATTTTAAATGGACCATACGAAAACGCAAACCTGTTCCACCATGTAATCAGCTGGTCAATTTCTTCCTTTTCTTCAGGGTCGTCAAGTAGCTCAAGGACAGAGTTGTAGAATCGCTCGGAGTCCGTCACGTGATCGGTACGGGAGAACACTTGCGCGGAGGTTAGTGAAAACCGAGTCTATGTACAACGGATTACTTCAATGCGTCTGGAAGAAACAAACTGGCATTACCTGGGTCGCAACGTAGGCAATGGATGCCTTAGTAACACTTCGCATGCCGTGAATTCGCGCATTACCCGATCTCGTGGCCCTGGGCTCTTGGTCTACCGAGCTAGGCGAGGTGAATACGTGCTTGTAGGCCTGAAACGAATAAAGTCAGCTTGCAGTCCTGGTAGGGAACGTTTGGGATCAAACCGAAACGAGAAGACCACTTCGAAGCAACCCGTTCCACGGATCCTCCGCATCGTAGGTATAATTAGCGTACAGAAACACGGGCCACTGATCACCAGCAGGCTGGATCTGCCCGCTGACTAACTTGCTCCTAGTGCTGCGACGGGTGAGTGGGCCCATCACTAACTTTGTATTTATCGCTTACTCAGAATTCGCCCAATCGAGACCGGCCGGGCAAAGCAAGGCACCAGTGCGTTCGTGGTGGTAACCGCGCCCGGATTTCACGTTGCGTGGTATATGTGGATTCAAGGACTGACCTTTAGGCGTAATCCAATCAATGATTGCGCTTTTCATTCCCTTGGTATCGTCCGCTCTTGCTCCATTAGACCCCCTTTGGATCTGGGCCAAATCAGGCGTAAACGGCCCATGTAATTTCAATAGGAAGAATACTCACGAGGTCTGCAATCAGTATAATTTCATCCTCGCTCGACTGCATAATGCGAGCTTCTAAACCAGGTACCATCCGGAGCAGCTCACGGAAAGCTGCGAACTCTTTGCGTTCCCTGAAACAAAATTTGTCAGGGCAACCTTAACTCGGAACAGAAAATTCCGAACTTACTGAACGGTCAACAATTCGAGAGTCTCACCCTCATTCTCGCCAAGCATCGCAATGCCATTTGTGACCAGTGTCTGGACATTGCAGAAGGAATGCACGACGCGGCCGAAGTGACGCCCGTGATGCACAAGAGGGTCCTGCGTTGTTCTGAAAATCATTCAGACATGACTGAGGAGGAATCCATAAACAAGCCTACGTACGGGCGCTTCCTGGGTCCTAATTCCAACGCGTTTACATGGGGACGTTTGTTCGCGCTTGCCGGCGATTCGTCGCCAACGGAGTTCGAAGATTCGTTGGGCATGGAGGAATAAAGGAAGGATAGGGCAACGCGGCAAATGGACGGGGAAGATGAGTCTGAGGGCTCTGAGGGCACTGCGTCCTTTATATACACGAGGAAGTTGCGGACATTGCGTAATCGTGTTGCTAATCTATGCAATTATCCTAGTGTGGCGGTAAACGAAACTTGTGTGCGACCTGCGCGGTGTTTGTTTATTTCGATTACAAGGACGGGAAGACGCACTTACACAGACAGCAAACCCGGATTACCCGAGGCCGTGTTCGTGGACTGGCCACGGACAGGTCACCATTCAATGGTATCATTCGCCTCTCGGATCCTTGACTCCATTGTTCAAAGAGGACCTCAGTTTGAGGGGGGGAGAGATCTGAGAGTTGTGATTGAGCAAAGGTAACGATTCGAAAAGCCAGTAACCAGATCAAAAACCTTACGTTGGTGGAACGACCCTTGCCGGTACCGCCGACCCTCAGACCAGTCCGACTAACGATAACGAGACGAAACTTGCAACTTGAAGCGACTGTTAGCGAGTCTGCGACTGTAAAAAAACTGGTTTACTATTACAAATTAAGTAATACAAGCGGTGCCTGAAGGTGTATATCCATGTTGGAGTGAGGCGATTGGTAAACTGAGTTATAAGTAACAAATAACACCGACGACTGTTCGACATACCGGCGGGGCCCATGCGCTTGCTAAAAGAGAACGTCGGGTTTCGACTCATGTCACGAGTGATGGCGAGAGTGAAGGGAAAAAAGAGCAAGGGGATGATGTGCAGCGACCGTCGTGCGCTCTCAGCAGAACGAGAGTGCACGGTGGTCGCGGTCATCCTCGATGCAGCGACAGAGGCAACGACGGGGAAGGGGAAGGTTGTGAAAATATGCGAAGTGGAAGGGTGGGCACGACGGGCGGAGGGCGAGGGGGGGGGCGTGCCATCCTCGAGGAAGCGAGGAGGCTACGACCGCGTCGTCGTCGTCGAGTCGTCTTCCCGTCGCCATCATCCCGTCGCCGGCGAGGGTGAGGGAAATGGTCCAGAGGGGCGGTCGTTGTCGTCGTTGCGCGCCTCGAGTCGTCGTCAAGTCATCGTCCCGTCGTCGTAAGTGAGGGTGAGACCAACGGTTTGGAGGGGCAGTCGTCGAGTCCTGTTTTCGTTGTTGTTGTTGTTGCGTCGACGACGAGTATGTACCCGCCGTGGGTACCTATAGACTCAGACTGTCAGGATACGGCAGCGACACCCCAAAGGAACCCCTCCGAGTCGCTGTCCTGAGACGAGGGAGACTCATCCGAGAGAGGAATTATGGCTGTCGATCATACATGTGATGTTGCCGCTCATCGAAACCGTGGTCGGCACGCGATGACAGCTTTTGATGCCTGATCCGACTCGATGTAGATGCGCTGACCATAAAGATACCATCCCTGGAATCAAAGCTCACTTGTTTGAACGACGAGAGGCACAGACTTACGCGGTTATTCGTGAGGTTGCAGACACGCCTCTTGTATGCGAGGATGCCTCGGATGATTCAATCAAGGTTGTATCCTGTTCTTTGAATGTGGCCGACTCGACCATAGTGATGTTGGTTGTAGTCTGTGCATCCGCGAGCTGTCAGGATTCTCTCTCATTGAGTCAGAGAGTCCGCTCTTCCTCTTCGTTCCAAATATTGTGGAGCGTCTTGCCCAGACGTCCCAGTTCTGCACTCGCTAGTATCAATGTTCCGTCTAAATACAAAATCTCCTCGAAGAGTCACAACCGGAGATCACTTACGAGGATCTGGTAAATGCCATCCGTTGGCATTCTTCGGAATTTTCCGTAACTGCACAACCGTCTTGGAATCCAGACATTCCGTTTTATCTTGCTCCTCTTCCTTTTGGTTTGATATGTTCCCGACGGTGCATACTTGCACACAATTAGACTTTCCATGGAGCAAGTGATGGTCCAGCTCGTTTGAGCTTTCAATACAGAGGAGACTGGCTAGTTCAAGTTTGGAAGACGATGGGCTCGCGTACCCAGGATACCATCATGATGCAAATTGCCTGCAAGATCTTGAGCTCGTTTGGGTGCGCGAGGTTGTTTCTCCGTCACGACGGGCATTCAACCTACATTAGCATACACTTGGGGAGGACTTACATTCAGCACATCTTTGAATTGCTTAGCGTGGAGCAAGGCTTCACTAGCCCGACTAACTTTC
Organism: Leccinum angustisporum; assembly: GCA_038091055.1. Taxonomy (NCBI): domain Eukaryota; kingdom Fungi; phylum Basidiomycota; class Agaricomycetes; order Boletales; family Boletaceae; genus Leccinum; species Leccinum angustisporum. The sequence goes on from JBBPNU010000276.1 coordinate 16,937, forward strand.
CTAGCACCCTTCCAGCACACTCAGCTGCCGCGTAATGAGGGATTGTAGAAGCAGCATTCACCTCATCGAGTAGTAACCGTTGCTCCTCAAACTTGCATTTGTGAAGCATGCCCTTTGTCCGAGGACCGAGTTGTTCAATCTGGATGAGTTTCACCATGAGACGGTCAGATGCGTGTAAGCCAGCGAGCTCTTCGGCTTCAGCTTTCCGATACACGTTGAGCTTGCCAGCCTGACGAAAATGTGTATTAATGATGATAGTCTCGTGCCAGGGATTTTACCAGTTCAGGAGTCGGCAAGACACCCTTCAGCTCGCCGAGGCAAACTTCGGTACACAATTCTTGATCAAATTGTTGTGTCCGTCGTGCAATCTCCTCTGGCTCTGATGTTTTTACCCGCTGGATGAGAATTTCTACGTGACGGTGAACAGCGTAGCTATATTGTTCAGGATGGACTTTCGAACGACGTACCAACACGTTTCTTAGTCTGGGGATCAAGCACACTCTTTAGTTCGGCTTGCCTCTGTCGAGCCGTTGAGGTAGGTGGGGGTGATAAGCCCAAGCCACGGTTATTTTGACTTTCCAAACAGTTCCACGCACCCAGTAGATTGATCATAAGCTGCTTCGTCTTGAAGTCTTCCTCCATCTCTGACCACACTCCATCACATTGTAGTTTCTTCAACATTTCCTGTTCCCTTTGAGTATCCTCACCACTCCACAGCGTCTTGACAACTTGCTGATGGGGAAGCTTGTCCCACTGAAGTTATTTCATCCTGATGCCCGGCGTGTAAGGCATATCCTGGTGGGAAGAAAGTACACCAGAGAGGTTGGCCCCGAGAAGCATGGACCCGCGAGCAGAACTTGGGGCAGAGCTCGACGCGGAGGACATCTCCTTCATCAAAGGAGGAGGCGGTGGCGGCGGCGGGAATGAGGCACCGGAGGATGGATTGCCCAGGAAACCAACAGGAGGTGTTGGAGGTGGACTCGGAGGCGGAGGCGGCGGGCTTTCATCATCATCTGCATCAGCGTTAGGCAGAGGGGGACGACCTCCGGTGGAAGGGTGGCGGTGTTGGGGGCGGTGGTGGCGGCGGTGGCGAGGGTGGCAATAATGATGATGACGAAACGTCTGCGGAAACCGATTCTTCAGGAAGTGTAGGGAGTGACGTGGTACTGTTGTCTGGCAATGATGGAGCACGCCCGTGAGCATTGAGTCGAATTGCTCAGAGAATGATGGGGGCTGAGGACCACACGAGCCTTCCGCTAAATTGTTAACTGAGCTAACAGACGTAGCATGGGTGTCTTTAGTCAGGGAGCTCCACTGCAAGTTGATTATCCGACAATGCCATGTTCGTTACCCCGCAATGACATATCATGATCACTATGATCAAGTGAATCATCAAGACGGGGGACAACATGGTTACTGGAGCAATTCCTCCGAAGTGAAGGAGTATCTTCGCCGGCCATCATGGAGTCTGTTTGTCCGCCTTGGTGAACCGCGAATACTACGAGGGCTAGCCATGTGTCCACCTTCCGGAGATCCAAATCGTTAGCTAGCGGTGCAAGTCCCCACGTATGAACCTACAATCTTGACACCGGCAAGGAGTTGGTGCCGAATTTGCTCACGCACTTCCGCTTCATCTGCGTCCATGAACTGGGAGTTGCGACCAACGTGCGCTGTTGATACTCGAGCACAGCTCGTCGACCCTTTAGGACGGATGCGGCTAGAATTCTACCTCTTCACGTCGGTCTTTCTAGGCGTAGCGTCGCACAAATCTTCATCCGACTCCCTCAGTACCGTCCTCACCTTCACCATTACTGGCTCGTTTCCTTCTCCAGACCTTACCCTCAAGGATGTCGATTGTCTTCGTCCGCTCAAAATGTTTGTTGAGTACCTCACTGAGCGTCTTCCGATTCATGGACCCAGTATTCGATTCAATGATATTGACCACTTCCCTCAACATCCTAAAATAACTCCATGATCTGCGCGATCTGTTCCTCGTACCCAGTTTTTTGCACTCCGAACTAAGACTGGAGCCTTAGATGTCGCATCGCGGGCAGTGGCTAGTTGTTGTTCAAGATGAGATCCTTTTTCCTTTTGATTGGCCGACCAGCCCATCGAGACCTTGCGATATCTCCTCTTCAAGTGCTTCTTTCTCGAGCTTTAGACGGAGAGCTTGAGCGCGAGTATCGGCAGCCTCGTTCTCTGCCACTCGACTCAGCCTATCAGATTCGTTCAACTGGGCAATCGGCTGTTGTACTGAATGCCCAATTCTTTGCTCTGCTGTTGCCAGTTTCCCGTCCATAACGATGTCCGAGATCACCGAATCCAAGAGGCGAGGATGATACGCAAGCTGAGGACCCTCCTCTTTAATCAACAATAAATATCGCAGCATGGAGAGGAAGTAATCTTTGGCGGGCGAATCCTCCGTGAACACCGTGTTCCAAATATCTTCTGGGTTGGAAAAGCTACCTAGTATGGCAACATCCTGGCGTTCTTTCAGGCATTGTTCGTCTTCGTCAATTTTGGTCCCGAGGTCATCCAGGTGCTTATTCGTGGGGGTAGCAGCAAGCTCGCGGCAGAGAACGATGATACATTGAAGACCCGCGGAATCCATGAGAGCGCGATGGTGTATACGAATTTCGAGGTCGTCAATCAGGTCCATGATGTAAACCAACAGGGCAATATTGACAAGCTTTGGGATGAAGCATGAGTGACAGAAGACGCGAAGGGATAGTGATTACCTCTTAGACTTGCGGCTAATCTGCGCAACGGTCTGCTCTAATACCGCTGTGCCTCTGAGATCAATGAAACCATCTAGCCAACTACAAGAGAAGTCAGTGGCATTCAAGGATGGGACGAAATTCCTCCCACCTTGCTTCATTTCCTTGTAGCGAGACCCAAACGCTGGAAACTTGCTTTACGTTGATCGTTCCATCCAAGAACTTGCGGGTGTACCATTCGAGGGAGCCCTCTGCAGGTGGAAGGGCCTGCCCTGCATCGCCTTGTTAACATGCTCGCTTCTACTTCGTTCCTCTTGCCACCGTATATGCTCTGCGGCCCGGGCATAGACTATATCCCACTTTTGATGGATAGGGAGATTTTCCACGTTGTGTAGATCACGCTGCTGAGTCATACCATACGAGCGAAGCTTCGATGTCCTTGGGGTTGTCTGGGCAAAGAAAAAAAATGAAATTCGTCGGCGTGAGGCTTGTGGAAGATATGAGAGAGATGGGTAGAGTGGCTGTCGGAGTGAAGAGTAGCGCTCGAGAATCGGGAGGGATCACCTTGGGCATTGCGAGCTCGCAACACTGTACTCGCAACGCTGGGAGATGGAGGGATGGGGACTGAGCCAAACTCGGAGCCTGAAGGACTTCTGCGACCGGACGAGGTGGAGGCTTCGCTCTTGCGGAGTTTGTGTGAGGTGGGAGTCTTTGGACGTTTCGCGGGGAAGGAGGCATGAGACTCGTTGTAGATGGACGAGTCGGGAGTGCTGAAGGAAGTCTGGCTGGGGAAGGTGCGGGGATGGGCTTGTCCTTGCGGTGGTTATCTATGCCGTTGGCTATGAA
>JBBPNU010000277.1:0-20476 GCA_038091055.1 Leccinum angustisporum
AAATAGTATATAAGCATGAATACAGCTAACAGAACAAGCTAGTTTGTTCATGTTAGATTCCCTCTGACAACAACCAACAACCTTCCTCCCCATCCTTGTATTTAGTGTGCCAGACGCAGTGTTATTGTGTCAATAGGTCACCTACAGTAAGAAAACAACAGTTCGTAGTTGCACAGCCACATGTTCGTAGGTGCACAGCCACATGTTCGTAACCATAGTTCGTAATCCCCGACAGGAAAACTGCTTAGTGGGAAAGTGTAGTGGAAAGTGTAAGGAAAATACAGTGAAATTAAAAGAAATGTAGCGGAACAGTGTAGTGCAAAGTTGTAGTGAAGGGAACTGAAAAGCCGAAGTGAACTCAGCTCACACATCTTTGGTACACTTTTTCGGTCAACTTTACTACACTTTATGGTAAACTTTGTCACTAGACCTTTTCACTAGACCTTTTCGGTACACATTAACACACGTTGCACTACACCTGTTCACTACACGTTTTGCGTACACTTCACTACGCTCTGCACTACATCTTTTCACTACACTGTTCCCCTATACATCACTACATTTTTCCCACAACTGTAGTGTGTGAGACAAATGTGCAGTGATGAATTCATTATAGTGAAAGTATAAGTTTACTCCGCATTGAAGACTCGATGAATTATAGTGAAAGTGTAAGTTTACTCCACATTGAAGACTCCAGTCTCAATGCGAAGGACAACCTGAAGCAGACCGGACTAGGATAAAACTGGTTGCAACTAGTTGTTGTCGGCTTGGTCACTTTATACACATCCCCACATCCCCACAAACACCCTAACAATATGTTACCCATGAATCATGAAAACTGGACAGGACAGGACCTTTAAACACTACATGTTGTCATCCACCTGTTGACTTAGGGTTGGGTTTAGGCAATGTGAAGTGTGTGGCAGGTGCAGACCTGTGGGAACAGGTGAAATCAACAATAATTTGTCATCTACCCGCTGACTTAGGGTTAGGTTTAGGCAATGTGATGTGCGTGGCAGGTGCATACCTGTGGGAATAGGTGAAATCAAGAATAATTCTCTAGTATAAATAATATAAATAAATAATATAAATAGTATATAATATATATAATAAAATAGAGTATAGAATATAAATTAATATATAGGATATATAATATATAATAATATATATAGTATAATATATATATAGTATATATATATGGAATCAAATATTGTATATAATATATAATATAAATTATTTATAGTAAATATAAATATATAATCTAGGCAACCTCCAGAACATACTACCTGGTCTTGTACCAGTGTTGTTGTATTATACAGCATGCCGAAGTGAACATGCAATGCGCATGATTGTGTCCGCTGTCATGGTGCATACTCCACAGAAACCCTAAGGAGGACTGTGCAGTGATGTGCAGACAAGAGGGAGGAGGCGATGGAAAGGGAGCTATGTACATTGTAGATACTCGGTGTGCGAGGGGGATTCGTCCCTGAGATCCTGTGGGTCAGGTAAGGGTTAGAACAACGATTCCAAGCCAAGGAAACAATGAGCCGGCTAGATTCCAGCCGGAAAAAGGAGGTCCACCGTCCGGAGCGCCGAAAAGGCGGACCGGAGTGTCGGAAGCGCGAGAAAGGACTAGGAAATGGGCGGAACGTGTCGAGGAAGGTGAGACGAAGTGTAAGATGGCGAGGGGACGTGCTTGTGAGGTGGAAAAGAGAGATCAAAATGTAGATTCCTTTCAAAATGTGGAATACATGATTTTATAGTCTTGAGAATAGCTCGAGACTGCTAACAAACTACAACGGAAGTATAACCGAACTCGAAATAACACTAAAAATGGAAACGGAACAAGGAAAGCATCAAAATGAACCATCCCGACCTCGTTGGGAGCGTGGGAAAAAGGCTCCGCTCATGGAAGATCGGAGCGACGGACAGGGGTCGGACCGCAGGAAAAAGTGTTGGAAGGGTCGGAATGAGTTCGGAATGGACTTGGGGATGCAGGAAATGGTGCACAGAGGCTCCATACACCTTCAGGGAGCAGCTGAGCTACGGCTAGCCTTGGGTAAGGTCGGCCGTAGACCTACTAAAACCCGCTAACTCGGAGCAAGGCTTGAGAGATGGTGCACAAGGCCAAAGGTCGGACAGAAGTGAGGACTCCAGGCAAGCTGGTGGACAAAGGACTGCCTGATAAGGGTGGACGAAGACTTGAAGAGTGAATGAAGTGGGTCCGATATTGCATGGCAAAGACGGAGATAGCAGATGATAGTGTAGGTAGACCAAGATGAGGATCATGGGAACTACAGGAGACATCTAATAAGTGTGCATGGACCAAGACGAAAGGAGATGCTAGAAACAAGGGGAAAGTGAGGGGATTCTAGGAGTGGATGATAAGAATACATGTAGAGTGACTCGGAAGAGAAGTCGAGAAGTCGAGAAGAAGTCGGAGATCAGAGATCCGCAGTAAGAAGGATGAGTAAGAAGGCTGCGGAGCACTAGGGTTGATTGGAGATAAGAGAGATAGGAGATACTCGGAGATAGAGAGACAGAGAGACGAGAGGCAGAGACTAGAGAGAGACAGAGATGAGAGAGGGACGGAGAGAGATGAGACAAAGAGAGATGAGACAGAGCGAGATGAGACAAAGACAGAGGGGAGAGAGACAAGGACGAGAGAGAGATGAGAGACTAGAGAGAGATAAGATAAGAGGAGGGATCGGGGGAGTCGGAATGGCTTCGGGAAGACTTGGGAGGACTCGAGAGGACTGTGGGAAGACTAGAAGAAGGAAAAAGATAGGGGCTGAGGGATAAGTTGTAACACTCACTACAGGGCTCTCCTTCATTGTCAATCGCACCGCCGATGCACTGGACTACCCTTCCTCCTTACTGGACCATGACCAGACTATCTCCAGCATCTCTGGACTATCATCGGACCGCAGTTCAACACTGTTCCCCGCATTGAGGAAGATTCACCGACTCAAGTCGAGCCTTTTTGCAAAGCGAACCCCTGATCACTACCTAGCTACTCCTTTAGCTGGGTTGTTGTCTACACAGTGACTGGTCACGCTGCTGATTGCAACTGAAGTATGCATATTGATTGATTACAGTCATCTTCTAGCCAGTAATCTGCATGAAAATCATTGATGATGAAGAGTGGCAAGACTCAATGTAGAGATGGTGTGCAGCACTAGGTGATTACATAATCACAGATTCAACGCGCACTATGAGGGATTACATAATTAGTACAAAAGAGGCATATACAGTGCAAAAGTGATTACATAATCACTCAATGCAGAAATGGCGCGTACGCGCACCAGCCGCGCAGCGCGTCATTTAGACCACTATCTCTTTATCATGGAGGTATTTGCATAGTGTTTACATGTATCATAAAGCGTCAGAAAGGTGTTGTAGAGCATCAGGAAGGTGTGTTAGAGGTGTGTACATATGTCGCCTAACCACTAACTCCCTAACGTGCACCCTAATCACTTGATATGTGTAATTTTACAGGCTCAGCAACCCAACTCTTCCCTGGCTGGCTATACCAGGCTGTATATGGCTGGGAAAGTCCAGAAATTGAGGGGAAATTTTGGCAAAAATTTTCGGTGGGGGGGTGGTCAGAGGTGGTCATGGGGGGTGACTGTAGTGGTTGTAAGCGGTCCAAATGCGATCCAATAGGCTCATGAATACCAGGGAGACCATAGGGAAGCATTAGGGAGTCACTTGGATGAAGAAAAATACCAGCGCGCACCAGCGCGCCAACGCGCATGCGCGCTGGCCGATAGTTGGTCATCAATCCTTGGTAATTTTATTAGGGTTTTGGTTTGGTTAGGGTTCATTTCTACTCCACTTACTACTTCTAAACCTTTCACTACTTCATACTGTCTACTATCTACTCTTTCAATTCTCTTCACATACTAGCCAACTCGCTATCATACTTGCTTATCACCATCATCTACCACACTAATATACACTTTACCTACCTCTACCACTGTCTTCTTCTACTACAACACATTTACACTTATCTCACATAACTCACACTTACAACTCTTTACTCTCCTAATCTTATTCAGCCTCATAATATCTTCTACTACCTTACTATTTATACAAAATTTCCCACACTCTCTTTACGTACCTTCCTTCACTTCACACCTCTCTCATATTTCACTCACAACATTACAATTTTTCACTACACTTTCTTGCTACACTTGACTACACTTTCAAGTACAAATTGTGTAGTCAAAAGTGTTCTTATAACCAAGTGTAATGCACCACACTACCCACAAAGTCTAGTGTAGTCAAAAGTTTTCTCAAGTATCGTACACTTCATCCCAGCATGCTATGCCACTAATACCAATTCCACATTTCAAGTCTTCTCATTTTTCTACATCTACTTACCCTTCCGCTACCACAGTTCCATCTTCAATTTCTCTCCGTCCCCATTCGTAACTTCATCATTCAATGTCTTCTTGTCATTCTTTGCAATCCAACTCTCGCAGAAGATGGTAGTCGTTGCCTTACAATCATAACTATATTTTTCTTCTAATAACTTTCTCACTACTTTCTTACAATATATATCACATTCCCTTTCTTCATAGTCAGTCATACCAACAATTTGTTTTTTTTTTTTCCACTAGCTTATAACTTATACATAATTTACCACAACTCTTTTTATCTACACAATCCCTTACAGCTTCTTCTGCTTCTAGTTCCACCAAAGTCGTCTCTATCTTTTCTTTTTTACTTTCATCAAAGACAGCAAGGCATACAGTAAGTCACCATTGCTTCCAGAGGTACAATAGACACAACAAGCCAACAATTATTTCACGTCATAAACTATTCACTTGGTGAGTGATCAACGAAAGTGACCGTTCACCACACTGCTTGACTAACAACTTCTGTGTGTCCACTTACTCACAGCCCACAGACATCATTCACACAAGTCCCTTGAAGAATTAACACTTTCAGATCATCAAGGTGAGCAAGTTCTTAGAAGGTCTTAGCAAAGAGAAACCCTGACGTGCCATGTTTCATTTCCAGCAAGTGGTTATGCAATATTCTCCATTGTAACACAGAATATCCACTTACCCACCTTAATGTCCATGATTGTATTTTTCCATGGTATCTTAGTTTTGCCTTTCTTCACAGGTCTCCGATATTCTGGAGACAACATTAAAGTAAATGTCCACTCATTAGTTAGTGAGACATTAACAGACATATTATCTGCCGGCTTGCGCAACCCATGTAATCTTGCACTGAAACTGTTTCTACAATAATAATTTAAATTTAAATAAAATTATAAATAAAATTCAATACCCTGTTATACAATGTACCTGCATGGCAATGGTATATCCTTGATCAATTCATCAATGCTACTTTGTATGTTAGACTTGCTGGTGGAACAGGCAAGATCAAGTGAGCGGTTATACATCTGTGTTGACAAGACTGAAAGAACAAGATTGCGCAACCACACTACTGACAAAGTCTAGTCAAAAGTATAGTGGACTACTGGAAAAGTGTTGTCAAGTGTGGTGCAGTACCGACAAAAGTCTAGTCAAAAGTCAACCAAAGTCAACCAAAAAAGTGTAACCCAAAACTACACATTAGACTCTGTGAAAGTCCACTCATTAGTTAGTGGGAGGTTGACATTATTTCCTGCCAGCACATCTGTAACAGGGCAGTGCAAATATTACGTAGACGGTCGTGGATGTCTATAGCTTTTCAACATTATCAGCTGTCCTGGCAGACTCATAGCCAAACTCATAGCCATATCATATGAGCATGAGCATTAGTTATGGAAGAAGCTCTAACAGGTCCAAGAGATTTGCATTACGAAACTAACTTAGTTATGTTGTAGTCTTGTCATATTTATGATCCATGACATCCTACCATTAACAACTATATATTGTTGTCCATGAAATTGCAACCTTATACTTATACTTATCGCCCAGTCACATAACACGTTGACAAATATATATATATCGGGTGGAAATAAATTACGGAACACATATTATCTATTTCAACAATAAGCATTTCAATTGTACGCATCAATTGGTTAGACTCTAGCGTAAAAAATTTTATGCTTATGTTGAGTAGATTGTCTATGTATCTTGTAGTTGTGTGCCATAACTCCAAACTTTGATTTAGTCACATGCTGTGGCTGTGCAAGAAGAGTGCAACAAAAGGTCAATATATATTGTGGCTGTGCAAGCCCATAATAAATATTTAGGTTAGAGTATTGACAGACAGCAAGAGCTAATAACGTTTGGTCATAATATATAGAACTGGTGAGGGTATCTAGTGCAACCTTGACACTTTCCTACTACTGCTACCCTCTCCTCTACCAACCACATCTGCACTCATGTAGACATCCTCCTCCTCCCAGTCTCTTACTAACCTTTTGCTACTTCCTTCCTCAACAACATCTCCAGTTGGTCTCTTGGTTAAATACCCTCTTTGAGCCAACTTGTTTGCAGTCACAGTACCCATCATGAACTGGATGGCATCATAACCTCCGAATTTCTCATCCCTCTTGAGCTTCGAAACCACATTTTGATGAAGACTTGTTAACTCTGATGGAGAGAGAGATTTGATGTCTGTTTCCCACTGAGCTGAACCAAAAGCTCTGTCGGTCGAAGCTTTGGCCATCCCTAGCCTACACAGCATCAGAGAGTTGATACCCTTTGCACCTATATAACAAATGAGTCAGCCAGTGAACACGAAACTGAAATCTGTAGTAAACACTGACTGTTTTTGTCGATCCATTTTTTGTTGTTGTTACCTTTCTCACCTTTCTTTTTATTGCTTGATCTCTGAGCTATGGGTGAATTGAGATCATAGACGCAGATGATGTAGAATGTGACCATTCTGACGAAAATGCCAGGGTTCGTCACTCCTCTACTCCGAGCCTCTCTAGATTCCCACACCATACTTCGGACAAATCTGGCATAATCTGCTTGCGAAGAACATGGAGGCTTCTGACTTATTTGAGTCTTTGATGACCAGACGTCAGGCAAAATGCCCGAACAAGCTATGCCTGCGACGAGAGCTAGGAAGTGGAGGGGTTTCGAAGGATCGTAAATGTCCCTAGCGAATTTATAGGCCTCCGCGATGTATGCCTCATTTGCCGAGTCGGAACTATGGCTATCCAACAATTCTCGAGGAGGAACAGTCTTGTGAAGCACTGTATGCAAGGTTTTGAAAGTCACTTGCAAAGCGGACCATTCGCCTCTGTTGTCCAAGGAGATGATGTTTTCGGAGGTCCGCCGAGCGATGGCGGCGGGGGTATTGTTGTGAGCACGAATGGCGGCGGACGTCGGGGGCTTTGCAGTATTTTTAGCACCAAGGCCCAGCCAAACGTCGTGGACGACCTTCGTAGAAGGGGCTCCACGTTGACCTGGAATAGGAGGAGGAGACCACGGAACCTGGTTGATCTTGAGGTTTTGACAGGCGTTGACTAGACTGTCCTGGATGATCATTTTCAACTGAACCTCTGTGGTACTACCTTGACGAGCGGCGAACAGTCTAATCTCGCGAAGGGCTGCCTTAGCAACGTGAATAAATTGACCATCTTCCATGAAGGGAGGTCTCCGACGAGCATTGGGGGAGTCCAAATGTGTAATGATGTTCTCCACAAACTTGGACAGGCTGATGGAGGGTGGACGTGGTTCCTTGAGCGCCATGAGACCATTGACAGGCTTAACGATGGCCTCTATAAGCGACGAGAGTGAATTGGGATCCAGCGACAAAGGATGTGGAGATTTCAACCAGCGCACGAGGGCCTTATTGCGATCCTTGAGTGGAACTGCATCTGCACCACCTGCTTCGATTAAGGGTGTAATTTCCTTCAAGACAGCGTTCTTGACGAGGATGCGGACGTCATTGATAAGGCTCTTGAGAGCGACCTCGGAAGCGTACACTGCGACTCTAGTGAGAATGTCCGATTCGTCGTTGTTATCGTCCACCCCAGGAACGTATTTCATAGCGATCTTGATTGCAAAAGAAGCAATGTAACTCTGCAAAGCCAAACGTGAATAAGTTGCGCATATCCGAAGGGTCACGAAATGCGCAGATAGACGATAATAGTACAAACGCGCATATCCGCAGGGTCCTGAAATGCGCAAAAAGCAACACCGCGCATATCCGCAGGGTCCTGAAATGCGCAAAAAGCAAACGCGCATATGCAAGGGGTCCTGAAATGCGCACATAGCAAAAACGCGCATATGCAAGGGGTCCTGAAATGCGCAGAAAGCAAACGCGCATCTCCGCAGGGTACTGAAATGCGCAAAAAGCAAACGCGCATATCCGCAGGGTACTGAAATGCGCACATAGCAAAAAACGCGCATATGCAAGGGGTCCTGAAATGCGCAGAAGAGACTTACTGAGTAATGAGCCTTTCCATAAGTGATCTGTTGAGATCGTTCTGACGCCGTCAGCGGCATGTGGGTGATGGGATGGACAGGCCATTTTTCTCGTCGGATGGTAACCAACCCGGAGGACAACGAACCAGCCGGAATGAAAGAACTTGAGATGCAAGGAAGTCCGTCCTGGATGACGGAGAGACTAAGCCAAGCGCGATCCATCAAGGTTCTCGTCAAAACCTTGGCACTGCCTGTGTAAGCATAGTTGAGTGTTCGCTCTAGCATGGCCATCATCTCCAGATCGAAAGGGTCGACGATGTAATCTTCTTTCAAAGAAGCTTCATGTTTGTTCCAAATATGTTCGATCAAACATGTGAGTGGATAAGTAGCAAACCGGAAGAGATTAGGAACGACCTGTCTCCGAATCGAAGTGAGCTAAGAAAGGATCAATGGAGAAGGACTCACGTTCTTTTTGAGTACGACGGAGGAAGCTTTGATGGAAGCCAGGACGGTCGGATGAGACCAAGACCGTGTCAAAGGTGTGACCACCTCTGCGTAAATGACGCTAATGGCAGGGCATGAGTCTAAGAACAAATACTATATATGTCCGCTCACTCTCCGCTCCGCTTCCGCTCCGGCAGATGTTGAACATCGAGACGATAGGTATTCTCGAAACGCATGGATTGCGGTTGATCGGGACCTGCGATCTTTTGTTCACATCTAGCGTGGGGAAGGTCACCTCGACAACGGTCGAGTGTCCTCTGCCATCTGTTCTTGGAGGGGGTGGACACTGCGGTAGTTCCAGCGAAGGATGAAGTAGCCAGACCTAGTTGAACTTCATGGAACTTGGCAGCATCGCGGACGCGGTGAGATATGCAGTTGTAAATTTGTGAACACACCGCATGAAGTAGTGGCGGAGGTGGAGGCGGCCTGTCATCATCATTGTCCTCCGCATCCATGTCGACGTCGGAGTCTGACTCTGACTCTTCCTCGTCGGAATCGGAGTTGGCGGATTCGGAATTCATATCGTCGGAGTAACGACGACGACGATGACGTTCACGACGTTGATGCCCTTGTTGATTAGGATTATTGCGGAGCTTCGCATCTATGATGTTCATCCTCCGACCGAAAAGAGTGATGACTCCGTCCGCCTGAATGTTACCAAGGGTTCGAGTGAAAGCGAGCGGATATACGGTGTACTTGACGTCGTTGCGGACATGTCCGAAATCGTCTGGATCTGTCTGAAAAAGAGAATGGGCCATGGACAAGTCCATGAGCATGCTGGTCGGAGTAAACCCTACGATCTTTTGACGGATGACTCGGAAACCTTCTTCGTCGTACACATTGAGCGGATGTCCATCGATGGTCTCCATGCGGTAGCGGCGGAGATCGATGCGCTGGCGCGTGTCGACGTCGTAATCGTCGTATGCCCGAGGATGGCGAGCAGCGACCTCCGCTCGGGGTAGATCTTCCCACTCCTCGACATCGAGAAAACTTGGCAGATATCAGAACAGCACGATTGGAAAAGAATAATAATAGTTACCTGATGTGAGTGGCTATAGAAAAAGTGAAATGTTTGATATGTTGATAGCGATGGTCACGCTTCCAAGTGAGTCGTTCGGACGCTGCGAGAGTCGGAACAAGTATATTTTGATTTTGACCATATCTCATGGTGATGGCGACGGGGGTGTTGTCCAAGAGGAACCGATCTCTCTTCCAAGAAGGAGGGGCCTGTGCAACCCAGTCGAGCCAGAGATCGAGGAAACTTTGATGGACGGTAACGGTATCCACCGCACGCAGTTTGAACTCCCTGGACACCTCACCATGTCTGTTGCTACAAAGGCACATATTAATTATTATTATTAAACGGTTAGTAGTGAGAGCAAGGACACACAAAATATCAGTGGCCTCATTGATGGAGCGGCGAGTAAGGACTTCAGGATACCTGTTCCTGCAAGCGAAATCCCCGAAACGCATTTGATGGAGAACGAAAGCAAAGAACATGACCATCATGTTGGCATGCTGGGGAGTCATAGCACTCTTGAGCTGAGGTAGTTGGGGCCAGTTTCCGGTCGCGTTGAAGGGATGATCTGGGATGAGCCATTCGTTCGGGACCATGGCTAACCACACTTGCTCCTCCCTCCTAGTGCCTAAAAACATCAACCTACCGTGATTATCGAAAGGCAATCGAGTGGGCTTGCTGTCGGGCCACAAGCGATAGATGTGGTTGAAATTGAGGGTCCAACGCCAAGTGTGGTCGTTTCCCTCTGCAGCAGGAAGGACTGCGTCGAGACCCCGACGATCTCCGACATACATGACGAAGTCGAGGAAATGAGGTCCGACGGAAGGAACGATGTTTGGTCCGACGGTGTCGACGAGGAGTCTTTGGTCGATGTCGAGCCTGTGACGAGTGGATAGAATGCGCAAAGCCCCCTTGACATCGTTGCGGACAGCGAGTTTCTTGAGGGAGCTCAACGAGGTGGAGTGGATGGCAGTCTCTTGGAAGAGGGTGACGTGGTCATTAGGGTTGACCTCTTGTCCGTGATCGTAGACGGCCTGCTCTACGTCGTGCTGATTGGGAGCGTCGACTCCCGCCGACAGACGAACGGGCACCTCGGTCGCGTTGTAAGGACCGTCGTGGTCACCGTCGTCGACGAGGAGCTCCTCATCCACGTTTTCTCTACATTACAAAAGTCAGTGAAGGTGCCCGACATGACTGCAAATGTAAGAGCGCGCCTGATGACACCTTCTTCGCCATCGGATTCGACATAGATAGACATTGAAATGAGCAGAGAGGAACGAGCAAAGAGTAGGTAAGTAAGTAATGAGGGAAGTTCGGGTGAAGAGTGACGTGAGATACACACCGATCGGGTATCAAGAAGAATCATATATGTCACTCGCTTAATTGACATAACCGATGACAAGTGACAGCAGGTTACATAACCAGCACTTGCGGATGTCCGCTCCGCCACGAAATAAAATAATAATATAATAACAAGCGGAATACAATCGGAGGTAGCGGACCACGTCGGAATACAATTTCTAATGGTACATACACAAAGGTTACACAATGTTAGGATTGATACAAGCTCACGTCCAATCCGGAGGAAGTGGCAGTGAGCGATGGCCCAGCGGAAGCGGAGGCGGCAATCGATTTCATCCGTTTCACTTTATGCTCTGGATAACTGTGTTGGATCGAGAAGCGAGGAAAATGGTAGAGGACATACTTATAACCCTTTTGGAGTTCGGTGCGTCACGAGTCGGAGATCCGATGGAAGACGAGGTCTCGGCCCTCTCCCGCTTATTGGATTTCTTTCGAGGTTGTGCGCAAGGAGGGGGTGAGTCGGAGATAACGATCGGCTGCGACAAGATCTGGTCGGACCCGTCGGACGGGTATCCCGTAGGTTGCTCGTCGATGTCCATCTGGTTTTCATCTCCTGCCCAAGATGGGTCGAAGGACGGCGGAGGCGTGGCAGTGACTAAAACTGAATAATATAGCAAGTGAGTATACGTCAAAAAAAAAAACGCGCATATAGCAAGGGTAAGGAGATGGCCAGAACAAGGAATCATGGTAGTAAAACGCGCATATCGAAGGGGTACGGATATGCGCAGAAGCAGCAGTCTCACTTTGAGTGGCTATTAGTTCTGCTTTGTCGAGCTCCACAAGCTGAGTAGGCTGGACAGACAGAAAGTCAGAGGTTAGTTCAAGATAGATTCTCTAGAATGTCCGCCTACCGTCCAAGTGGGAAAGATATCTTGTGCGTAAAACGAATCATCTTCTCCAGCCTGGGACTGCGGTGGTTCCACAGACTGATCTTCCGTAGAGTTATCTTGCGGACGTAGCTCCGACAGATCTTCCGCAGACTTGGCTCGCGGACGTGTCTCCGACTGACCTTGCGCAGGCTGACGTCCGGCAGATGCTTTCGACCGATCTACTGCATGGACAGCTTTGGACTGCGGAGGGATATCTTCCACAGACTCGTCTTCTGAATCGACATCTTCCGAGTCCTCGGAATCGTCATCCTCCGAGTCCTTCTGGGAAAGTTCGGACAATTTCAACATGTCCATTTTGAACGTCGGGGGATCGATGTCGCCGTCAGTTCCCTGTGTGTCCGGGTGTTCTGCTAACCATTCAGAATACTTCTTCACGAGCTCTATCAGATGCGCGATGGATTGTGCTTTAGTCGGGACAGAGATCGACGTCACACTTCCGAAATAAAATTCGTCGGAGGAGGATTCCGATGCAAAGTCTTCCGTAGATCGGATGTTGATCCGCAATCGCTGTGTCGGATGCATCGCATCACTGTGATCGAAAGACTCCGTGCGAGTCTCGTGGACGCGTTGTCTGTAGGCATTGATATTCAGTGCCTGATACTAACGGTCATCGTCAAGAAGGAGCGGAGGTATTTGTGACTCACATCCACGAGGTTGCGGAGGTGTCCAGCGACGTCCGAATCGAGAGGGGGTTTCCCTTTCGCAGGGACCACGCTCGTCGGATCGTGCCAGGCCACGCGGAGGTTTTGGAACGAGTCGATGACCCGCTGGACGCTCCGTTGCTGATCTCCGAGGGTTTTCTCTCTATCCAACAAAGCCATCTCCTCCTCGATGGTGTGGACCTTGTATTGTTCAAGAAGGTCACATAAATGGATCCCGTCCGGCCAAGTGATACAATCTTTCGGAGGGAGGCGGCCTTCAGTGATGACTGAAAACTTCGGTTCTTGAGTGGCTGATCCGATGAGATTGTGCAAGGTGAGCTGAGTGAGGCTCGGAGTCGACGCAATCTGACCCAGATCCTTCGGAATCAAGCAAACCTTCAAAGCCTGCTGCAACCTCCACCGAATCCGCGAGGCTCCTCCGTCAGGATGGCATAGCAACAGCTGGTGCCTGTAGGACATTGTGACGGCCGACTCGGCGATCGCTGCTGCTGCAAGAGTTCGCATGGTCCGATTGAAGGACGAAGTGGAAACGCTCCTCCATTCCCAGGACGTCCAGTCGATGAGAGCGAGGCCGCGCGTAGGACCCGCAGGTCGCGTCTGAGGCAACCGCGACAGCTTCTTCCAAACTGTGTCGAAATTAGGCGGAGATTCGTTAAAGTCTAAGTTCGCAGGCAGACGACCTTTGCTGCCGCAGATATTCGCATGTGTCTCCGTCCATTCTTGATGATTCGCCAACAGGATCTTCTGAGAGGCCAATTTCTTCGCCCGTTCTTCCTTACTCTCTGGCTCCGCGACTTCCTCCGCCTCCTCCGAACCACCCTCCACCGCGACTTCCGCTTCCTCTTCCGCCTCCTCCTCCTCCTCCTCCTCCTCCGCCGCTTTGTTCTTTCCTTTACTACCTTTCTTCTGCACTACCTTCTTTGCGTCTAACGCGGGGTTTGAGGTGCCAGTGGCGGACTTTCCGCCAACCTTCGTGACCGCCTTCTTTGCCAGTTGCAGTTCCTTGGTTGCTTTGCCTTCGTGGTTGACTCCGAAGAATGATAGCACCTGGTTTTGGTTCGTAATCCTGGGGATCGCCTCTAACTTGCGCAATTGTTGTTCCATGTTGACGAAGGCAGGGTACATGAACCACACCAGATTCACTGTCTAAATGAGGATCCGGTATCAACATCCGCCGAACCGTCGAACAGCAAACTTACATTACTGGCGGCGGTCGCGCGATGATCCTCAGAGATATCGCGATGTGCATAAATGCACCGCAACATGGCTGCCGTCGCTGACCCTGGATTCCAGTACGAGACTCCGATCACAGTAACCATGTCGATGAGCGGTTCCCACCACCTCGAGTACTCCAGAGACGGTCAATAGCGTACCTCCGATATGGCTGTCAGCCTAACTCACCTCCTGTAACGCCTCCTTGATCAACTCCGTTTTTTGCACCATATGCGAATATACCGATCGTGACATCAGAGGAATGAAGTGGACCCGTTCTGGTGGTTGTATAATTTGCAAAGTGGATAACACCTTGATTTTCGAGACACAGGTTCGTAGAGCGATCTCGATCCGCTTAGCTTCAGGATCGTCATCATCGTCGGTCGTCTTGTTCATCTGGACGAGAGTTGCCACCACTTGCGGCAACTCTTTGGTGACCTGGCTGTAATAGCTTCGCAGTGCGAGCTGCCATCTGTGGGATCCCCCATCGAACAAGAGATCTCGGACGTCCGACGTCGGACCCAGATGTTGCCGATATGCTCGGTCGAAACATTCCCGCACCGTCACCCCCGCACCAAGAGAAACGATCGGTTCATACTGTTCCGACTCGGATGCGGAGCCCTCCATCGCGTCCTCCCTGGTCCCCACATCCGATCCATCTGTGGCGCGATCAACCTTCTTCTTCTTCTTCTTGTGCAACCTCTCGAACATCACGTCCGAAATCTCTATGAGTCTCTTCCGCGCTTCACGACCCACCTTGCTCTTCAATTTCGTCCGCGCGAGTTCCACGTATTTCTCGATGGCTTCACAGTCGACCTCGACATCGCTGAAACACATGCGAACGTAATGCTCAATCGCCGAGACCATGTGGGAGATGATCTGCGTGCTGCATCGGTATCGTGAGGAGATATGTACAACACCAGACTTACTCCACCAGCCGGACCAAGTAGCACCTTATGCATGTTGGCCAGCTTCATGTCGTCCTTGCCGTCGTACATGTGTATTCCCATCGGCTCCGTCCTCTCTACAAAGGACCACACGTAATCCTGCGAAAGTAGGTCCGCACATTTCCTCGGTACTCCGGTCACTCCCGTGATCTTCTCGACTTTCCGATGGTTCAAGTTCTTCATCTTCATAGAGCGATACATATGCAGAAGACTTTCCTCCGGCGTCCTTGCGTAGGTGTGGTCGTTGGTATTCTCCCCCAAGAGATGTCCTACCTCTTTCGTCACTTTCGCTGTAATCGATGGATCAGTGTTGGGATCCCACGAGTGCGCGATAACATGTCCGCCACGTTTGACGCATATCCGGTACCCAGTCATATGCGCGATAACATGTCTTCCATCTGTTGGCGCATATCCGGTACCCAGTCATATGCGCCATACCAAGTCTGCTACCTTTTGGCGCAAATCCGGTACCCAGTCATATGCGCGATAACATGTCCGCCACGTTTGACGCATGTCCGGTACCCAGTCATATGCGCGATAACATGTCTTCGTTTGACGCATGTCCGGTACCCAGTCATATGCGCGATGACATGTCTTCCATCTGTTGGCGCATATCCGGTACCCAGTCATATGCGCCATACCAAGTCCGCTACCTTTTGGCGCAAATCCGGTACCCAGTCATATGCGCGATAACATGTCCGCTACCTTTTGGCGCATGTCCGGTACCCAGTCATATGCGCCATACCACGTCTTCCATCTTTTGGCGCATGTCCGGTACCCAGTCATATGCGCCATACCAAGTCCGCCACCCTTTGGCGCATGTCCGGTACCCAGTCATATGCGCCATACCAAGTCCGCCACCCTTTGGCGCATATCCGGTACCCCGCGATATGCGCGATACCACGTCCGATCGGTTCACGAGGGTTGAGAAATATGACTTACAATGATCGTAGAGAATCACCATCCACTGCCCTTTCAAAGCGAGTGTCTCCGCCAATGCATCCCTCCGCGGCTTGGTAGAGTGGTTCTCCTCATCTATTTCCATCGGATTCGCGTCGTCCGGGAGCTGCGCTTCCATGACCAACCGCTGTTTCTTGAGGGCATCGTATTCTTTCTTCAGGTGTAAAACCCAGCTTTTCACCGCTTCCAGGCGGTGCTTTCCACCTGCAGGCATCAGTCGAGCCTTGCCTTCCATACCCTCCTGAAGCTTCAGCATAGGGAGAATTGTCGACGACGTCTCCGCTTCCGTCTCCGACAGAAGTTTCTTCGAGTAACTCGTCGGTATCAGATCGCCTGGACGCGCTACCAGTGGGATCGATTTCATCGGAGAAAATCGATCGACTCCGTTCCTAAGAAATGATTGTACGAGGTGTCCAACTTGAGGAGGTGCACAAGGCCGGTTGTTCCATAGACCCCACTTGAAGTCCTTGGCATCCTCAGCCTCGATCAGATCTATTCTTGCATATCCGAAGATTGCTGCGTCGGCTTTCTTTCGTGTTGCTATTTTCTCCGCGACCGACGCTTCCAGTCGTCCTCCGCCTGCTGGTCGCTCGTCGAGGAGTAACACATCTCCTAGTTTTTCCTGTCGAAATCAGTCGAACATTAGGACGTCCAGAAATAACACCAGTCCCTTGGGCCCACCTTGCCTCCGCGACCCTGAGAGTACACCAAGGTCCGACCATTCGATCAATCCATGTGTGTGAAATTGATTGACGATGGAAACTTAACTCACCTTGGTCTTCGTTGCGTTCTTCAATTTTTTCTTGGGGGACATGTTGGCGATGTGGGTGATGGTTGTCCAAAGATCAGATAACAGATTGCTTGGTTCTATTCTCGGCTCCCAAAAACTCCGCTCATCCGAAATGAACTCCCCCATCAGAGTGGTGATCTGG
This sequence comes from Leccinum angustisporum, assembly GCA_038091055.1. Taxonomy (NCBI): domain Eukaryota; kingdom Fungi; phylum Basidiomycota; class Agaricomycetes; order Boletales; family Boletaceae; genus Leccinum; species Leccinum angustisporum. Next base: position 16,836 of record JBBPNU010000277.1, read on the forward strand.
AATCGTGTCAATCAATCAATCAATGCTATCATGTAAGCGACTATTTATATCCCCATTTGGCTGTTTGTGTGCAAATATCGATCTCCGCGCTCCGCATCGGATGTCCGCCCTCCGACATCGCAGATGTAATTCGGTAGCCCTCTATTTACAAACATTCATCTCACTCACATCAACAAGCCTTGCCCCGAGTGCTCCGACATGCCTTCACTTTAGCATGCATATATGCAACTCCGCAGGTGACCTCTGACCTCCGACAGTCTACAAACCGCTCTCCATAGTTGTGTTTGTCATCTCAGCATTGTACTCCTCACTAGCTATTCTGAAAGGTATGTCCGCGCCCATGTCAATTGATATCTAATTAACTTTCTCCGACTTCTCCGAAATTGCAACAGCTTACTTACCACCTGCACCATATCCATTCATAATCGTCTCTGTCCGCACTGCTACCTCTGTACACTTTCGTTGAACCTCACGATATCGCTGTTCCGCTGAGAAGTATCGTCTGATCGGTTTCTACTACCTCCAACTACAATCATTACTATCTCCGCTTGACCCTCATACTCCAACCTTGCATTAGTGTATAATATTCACGCGGACTACAGAAACCTATCAGATACTATCATGGAATTGAATGTCCAGTGTGGTCGGAGGTCAAGGAACAGTTGTTGGACTCGGAGATGCTTGATTGCAAGTCGTGCGAACATTTAATTGTGGCACATGGAGTACTAGTTGAACATTGAGCTTCGGAGGTATAAACAAGAAATTCAGAGACTGTCAGAGTGTGAGTGTTGGATGGACATGATGGTCTGGTTAGCTACTAATGGTTACAACAACGTTTGATTTCACTGATTGTTGAGCTACACTAACCTTTTTGCCTGTACATAGAGTTACATTCCGCAATGACTCAAATTATTTAATTATTGTGCACATTCCCACAGTGTTATACATATAACCACACATGTTGACACAGGCTCAAACGCTCCGCTGATCCGACCATCGGCTCAATTTGCGGATGGTCACAAAGTAGCTGACGTGCGTGAAATCTATGTTAACCGTGAATGAACGAATGATTAGACATCCTTGTGCATAATTCGCTGACCTACTTACCAGTTGGCCAATCAGGACTCTGAGTTGAAGGTGATCTGCCAACAACTACTTAGCTCCGCGGATAGTACAACGTTCTAAGGCATCGCCTTAACACATTCCCTAAACTCCTTGGGATTGTTATTGCAGACTACTAGCAGCTCCGCGCGCATGTCCACCGGCCATCGTCCGCTTCACTCCGACCGCTCGCTAGCAGAGTAGCTCGGATGTCAGCCATTCCGTACGACTCACATGATCAAATATATGTAACAGTCTGCACTCCTCCTGCCACCTCCTTGCAACGTAACCGGTACACTCCGACCACCGATCTCTCTCATTCAAAGAAGATCATCTCCCCCGGTAGTCCATAACATTTCTCCACACCTCCGATGTCCATCTATGACATACCAACTCGAGAATCTCCGGCTCTAGTAATAGCAATTGTGTTAGCTTATGTCCGCTGACGTTTTGGCACCACAATACAAAGTACAGACGGATCGCTTCAGTACATTTACTAGCTAGTGTTGCATTGCAGTTGAATCTGCCTTATACATTGATCCATTCCGATGTCTACAATTCCGCACTCCACACATGTTCAAATAAGTGCTTGTCTATTCTCCTCTTAGTGATCTCCAATCAGCATTACATCGGCCATCTCCGATGTCCTTATCAGGTCGTCCGCATATCTGTTACGATAATATACCTCCGACCATGTCCGGTGTTGCTAAAGACTCATCTCCGCACTCCTCCAAAATGGGCCAACTCCGACGTCCAACTTGAATGGGAAATGTTCCGATGGTATACCTCCGCAAATGTCGGATGTGGCAGGATGGATGTCCCAGTCTCATACACCATTTTCTACCTATCACTCTCTGCTCATGTCCGAGGTGGCTGTCGCCCCATCTCCGCTCGCCAGCTCCGACGTGATCATTGCCATAGTCCACCCATGCTATACCTCCGTTGATCTCAGATGGGGCTCCCTGACGAATCTCCGCAGTTGTGGGACAGTGGGCGTACTCCGATGTCATGATCACAACCTGCGCTCAAGAGTTGTACCTGCTCCGATAGTATACCTCCATGTCCGATGTAGAGCAGTCGAGACTTGGCAATTTTTCACTCTGAAATGTCACGTGCATGTCACGTGCATATCACGTGACGTGGCCAGTCGCGACTCGCGACTCGCGATCCCAAGTCCACCTCCACCCCCTGTGGAGTCGGAGTTTCAAATCGTCTTGACATTGTGGACTGTTATATAAAAGGCGGCACTGTGGCGCGCCTTCCACTCAACTCACTTCTTCCCTTACACCACCACCACCACCACTTCCCAACCCCACCCCCAATACCACTTGAACCATGGCCCCCCACAAGAAGAAGGCAACCGACTGGAGCAAGGTCGAGGACGGCGCTCTGGCAACCGACTCCGAGGATGACGAGGAACTCGCCCAGGGAAAGAAGGCGGAGCGGCGGAGAAGGGAGGAGAAGCTTGCTGAGGAGAGGGCAAGACAAAAGGAGATGTGGCGGTTGGAGAGAGCCGAACAGGTGCGTCGACTAACAAGTGTCACACAGATAGTTTTGCTAATCGACACTACAGCGTCGCAAGGAGGAGGAGGAGAAGGAGCGCCGCAAAGAGGAGGAGGCAAGGAAGCTTCGCGAGGAGGAGGCGAGGAAGCTTCGCGAGGCGGAGGCGAAGGAGGCTACCCGCCGAGCTAAGGAGCGTCGCCCGACCATCCGCAACCACTCCGACATAGGCACCATCACCCCCACAGCATGCGACCGGTGCATCAACATCCGCCAGCCCAAGGAGTGCAAGGCACAGAGCGGGGCCAAGAAGGCAACCTCTTGTGTGCCGTGCCAGATCTCTCGCAAAGGTTGCAGCTGGAGGGGCAACAAGAACGATTCCGACGGAGCCCCGGACCCCACCATCAAGCGGAGGAGGGCGGAACCTGCCTCTCCCAAGGCCCGCGGTTCGAAGAAGCGACCCCGCACCGGCACAATGACCGACGTGAGCGGAACCAGCACGAAGAACGACGACGAAGAGGAGGAAGACGACGAAATCGTAGAATTGGTCCCCCGCCCGCTGATGGAGGTCGCCGCGAACAACCGGGATGGAATCGGTATGTTGGTGGAGATCGGTACTGATCTCAAGGAGTTGTGGAAGAGCCAGGAGGGTCACCGAATGGAGGAACACCACGCAACCTCCGACGCCATTCGCGAGATGGCTCTGGCGGTCAAGGTGCTGGCGGAGTCGCAAAGGGAGTTTGCGATGTCGCAGGCTCAGTCGCAGGCGGAGCTTGCGCAAGCTCAAAGGGAGCTTGCGCAGTCACAAAGGGAGTTGGTCCTGGCGCTGAACACCCACGCCAGGGCGGACTTCGTCCAAGGTTCGAGTCGCGATGGAGAGCAGGTGAAAGCGAAGACGGCGGCGGAGAAGCGACAGGAGTTGGAGGAGAAGGAGGCGGAGGCTGCGGAGATTGCTGAAATGGCCAAGGAGATCGCGGAGGTGCAGGGGAAAGGCAAGGAGAAGGAGACGCAAGCGGACGAATTAGAGGTAGTCGCGGAAG
>JBBPNU010000278.1:0-20474 GCA_038091055.1 Leccinum angustisporum
CTCCTACAATTATCAATTTTTGTTGGGTCGAGGTTGGGTCGAGGTCTCGGATCCTTCTCATTATCAATTTACTTCATAAGTATGATTGCTTTAAATTTCCTTAACACCAGTACTGTACTTTACTCTTGATGCTGGAGTACAGTAATCAGTTCTCTGGACGCAAGGTCCCAAGCCGGCAACGCCGGCCCTTTTTCTAGTAAAGAATACTTAACGACATCATTCGGTGCCATTCTTTATAAGGCTTATGTCCGGGAACACTAGGTGAAATTGAGACTCCGAGTCGGCTGTTTCCGACGCAACACGGTAAGTTTTCATCAAGGTCGAAATCTTCTTGTGCGAATCCCTCTTCTCTTAAATCACCGAGACACGCAACGTCATGCGGTCGTGCACAAGCGAAGATCGACGTCGGAAGACAGTGACCGCCAACATTTGAAGACAATCTATCAATACCATACGTTGATGTGCTATGTTCAAGTCACAAGAGACGATGAGATGGCACCCAGTGCTGCCCATCGGCCACGCGCATCTTCCAGGAGCTACTCACGCGCCATCGGAGGATCACACCCATGGAATGAGTAGCCTATTGGTCGTCGCAGCGACTCTTACCGACAGCTTTGTGACAGGTTCGATGATTTGTCCCCGATCTCTGGTTGCTCGGGATGTTGATGGGTATTATTGCAGGGCGATCTCACACAACGAGCCGAGGTATCTGAACCCTGACATATTTATTCCAGAACAATTTTTGCTGGTAGATGGTACGATTCGACGATAGAGTTTCCATGCCAGCCCCAACATCGATTCCCCCAACTTGGCAAATGTTGAACAAGATGCCGACCAAATCATTGACGCCATTGTCTATATCATCGCCTCTAACTCTAGCAGAATCAATCACGGCATATGCGTGCGTTGATGAGCATCCGCCCTACATGGATCTCAATGAACCTTCTGTCGAGAATGGCGCTCTGAGGGCTCGTCGATCTACCAACAATCTTCTGGAGCCTGGGCTTTTAGTGATGCCTCCACTATCACCTAGCATTCTCCCTCGGGATGCCTCCATCACTACTCGTCGTGGACATCGACGGCACTCTACTGTCAATCCGATGTTCAGTCCAACATCTTCCAATGCACCTTTGTCTCCCCGCCAGCCATCTGCGGCCCCATTGTCCTGTTCCACACCGACTTCCATCACGGACTTTGACATCATCAAACCCATCAGCAAGGGTGCATTCGGTTCGGTCTTCCTTGCCGGCGCCACGTCGGATAGCTGCCATGGCACTTCCCACATTCCATACCTTTGGGATAGTCGCCCAGCTCTACTCGCCCATTGCGTGCCTTACGACCGCCGTGGTCTATCCCCCCCGGGCGGAGACGGATCCACTTGCCCAACAAGTGATACCCACGAGCGATAGCATGGTCGAGTGCTTGAAAAGAACTAAGTGCAATATTCTCTTCACGGTTCCGACGTTCCTCGAGCAAATGGCCACATCGGATGAGGCTATCAAAGTATTGAGCCAATTAGAAACCGTGGTACGTGGAATTCTAACCGCTGAATATCGACTCCCACGCTAAGCATTTCACAGCGCTACGGTGGACGGCCGCTACCCGTCAAGATCGGCGACAAGCTATACGCTGGTGGGGCGAAGTTGGTCAGTTGCTATGGCATGACAGAACGTGGAGCCCCCATAGCTAGTTGAAAAATATCGCTCATGGTGATTGGCTGTGGTTGCGTTTCTCTGAGGACCTTTCGATTAGGTGGGCTCCCGAAGGAGACGGGACGTACGAGTTACAAATCTTGGTACGTCGTTAGCGCACATCGATGATACTCCTTCCAATGCTAACCGACTATCAATCAGTCCCCTCAAGAACGCCAGATGGCAGTAGAGAACCCACCCGATATCAACGGGTATAGCACTTCCGACTTGTTCGAGAAGCATCCGACCGAGGATCAGTGGAAGGTGTAAGTCTGCTGCCGATCGTTTACCACCCTAAAGTGGTGTTCAATGTTCATTCTTGTGTCTTTTCACACTACAGTGTTGGAAGAGCCGACGATGTCGTCATTCTTGCATCAGGGGAGAAGACAGTCCCCGGTCCGATGGGAGCGTTATTGGGTCCTCTCCGCTGGTAGGAGGTGTTGTCATTTTCGGACGAGAGCGACAGCAAGTCGGGGTTCTCATCGAGCCCCGCGAGGGACATGTGGTTGATGTCAAGGACAAAAAGGCCGTGGCCGAGTTTAGGAATCAGATCTGGTATGTGAATTTTACATGCGTACCCAGAAAATGAACTAACTGAACTGGACAAAAAGGCACATAATCGAGGAGGCCAACAAGCCGGCGCCGGCGTTCAGTCACATCTTCAAGGAATTGATTTTGATCACGAGCAAAGACATGCCGATGTCGCGCGCTGAAAAAGGCGTGGTTCAGCGCAAGGCCACTCTGAAAGATTACGATGCAGAGATAAATGTACTGTGAGTAATTGAATAACGTATGCTTTGCGGACACTTTACACTCGCGGAAAGGTATAATACCGTTGAAGCAAGCGCGGAGGTTCCAGATGGTTCAGCTGGGCTGTCTGCGTGGACTAGCGAAGCACTCGAGGAATGGTTACTTGAACACGCTCGTACCATCGAGTCTCGAACGACCAAGTTGACCCTCGTAGTGACTTGTTTGCTCAAGGATTTGATAGGTGCGTGGTCACGCGAAATACTGAATTCACCCATCCTGATGAGGTATATCATTTTTACAGTTTGAGCGTTACTTATCTTCGAAACCGGATAACGGGCGCTGTCAGAAAATCCGCTGATCCAGAGACCAGGAAGGCTGCTACTCACGTTGCTCCCAACATCGTCTTTGACAACCTTACCATTCAGTTACTCAGTGCTCGTATTGCTGCTCTCGTCAATGGCGACGGGGGGCTGGTCAGGCCTCAGGTGTGGTAGATTTCGTGGGGCAACATAAGCAAGCGGTCAATGCTATGATCGGGAAATATTCCACTGGCCTGAGTGGGCCTGTTGATGGCGTATTGCCGAGCAGCCAACTCACCGAGCCTGCTGTCGTACTGATCACTGGAACCACCGGCGGTCTTAGATCTTTCTTACTCTCGGATCTTCTTAAAAGCCCCGCAGTTCGACGCGTTTTCGCATTCAATCGCCCCTCTTCTAAAAAGAAGATCGAGGAACGGCAGAAATTAGCGTTTGAAGACAGGGGGCTTCCACTCGACCTGTTGGCATCGGACAAGCTTGTTTACGTCGAGGCCGACGCGTCCTTGGAAAGGTGTGGTTTGCCTCCAGCTCAGTACGAAGAGGTACAGTACACCTTCAGCTTCATCCGAGAGGATAAACACTCACTCAAACACTTTTCGCAGATCCGAAAGTCGCCCACGTTGATCATTCACAACGCATGGCACCTCGATTTTAACTTGGCGATATCTTCGTTTGATGAAAATATTCGGGCGTCGCGGAACCTGGTCGACCTTGGTCTAGATTCGCCGCAGAAGAGTCGCATTCGTTATTTGTTCACCTCATCGGCCGGATCTGCACAGGGTTGGAACAATTTCGATTGTGGTCCTTTCCCAGAGGAAGTCCGGACCCAGCTGTTGCGGTGGGAATAGGTTATGGAGAGAGTAAGTATGTTACCGAACGGGTAAGCTATCACGCAAGAACTCATTGATGGTCGTCTTTGCTGACGTGGTTGATAGATCATTGTGAAGAGTGGTTTGCATGCAACCTTGCTTCGCATTGGTCAAATTGGTGGTGGACCAGGCGGATCATGGACCACTACTGACTGGTTCCCGATCATCGTCAAATCCAGCATTGCTCTCGGTCTACTGCCGGAAGCTGCTGGTGTAAGTGCTATACCTAGTCGATGTGCATCTTGCGCTGATCGTGATATAGGTTGTGTGTTGGCTTCGTGAGGAAGAAGAGGCCTCCGCAATTCTAGAGATTGCTTTTGCGAATGAAGCGCCACCTCCAGCGTTGAACATCGTGAATCCTTGCAGTGCCCCTTGGTCGGAGATCATTTCATTCGTGCGACGCTCGATCATTCGAAGAATGGGACTGGGCGACGACGCCCTCCCAATAGTGTCATTCAGAGATTGGTTTGCACTATTGGAGAGCAAGGCTAGGGACGCTTCGAAAGACGACTTGGTAAATATCGTGTTTATACGCGGTGATAAATAGTTTACCGGTCCCAGAGCCTCTGTCACACTATCCCCAACACCCCGAATAGCCTCGTCTGCCAACGCCAACACGCTTAAGAACTCTAGCAACTTGATCGCAGGCTGTGTCAAACGAGATCATCAGTGAATGAAAAAAACTTTGGCACTGCCAAGGCTCAGCAAGTTAGTGCCACGATGGCGAACATGCGGGCAGTTGGGGAAGTTGAGGCGGATGCATGGGTCGATTACTGGATTTCGAGAGGCGCGTTGACGTCGGAGAAATCAATCTTGTGAGTACCATCAGTACAATTTGATGCGTTACTTACTCATGGGAGGATCATAGGTTATAAGCAATGCGACACATTGAATCGTAGCCCCAAATATGATCTTGCATCTGAAAAATCTGATGCCTTGTTGCGTTCAAACTATGAAACAAAGCATTTCTATGTCCTGGGTTGACCCAATCTTGGTGAGACCTTTTCCGCATCCCGCTGAATAGTTGTAGCGCGTGCACCGTATGGGTTTATGGTATCATCTCAGCCGCCGAATGCCTTCCGAGTCTCAGATCTAACCTCGTCCAGTTATAAAATGCTTTACTGCGAGTATCTCCTTATTCATTCGTTCCAGCTCTTCCCACTAATCATGGCATGTTCTTCCAGTCGCGAGCTCCCTCCAACCCTCGATTACTCCCTCTTGTTCCCTGATGTGATAAAGTTTCATATGGAGATAAACCCTTCGTTTCCACTCTTCGCTTATGCAAATGAAAGTTCTCCCGATACGCTGATCGAAATCTCATATCTTGAATTCGGTCGAGCCGCTCATCGAGTAGCCCATGCTCTTCGTCCCTCTCGTCCAAGGGCCAGATGGGCAAGTTGTCATGATTATCGCCAATACAGACACAATACCGCATCATGCTGTTCTGGTTGGCTTGCTGGTTTCTGGATGGGTTGTACGTTCCTATTCTATTCTATCTTGTCCGTCCCTCTCACATCGCGGCCTAGCCATTCTCTGTTTCACCTCGAAATTCTCCTGCGGCCGTTGTGAGTATGATGATGAAGACCAACTGCACGCGTGTCGTGACGCTTGACCTCGCTCATAAAGCGCTTATCAACGGCGTCCTCCGTGAAAACGAAGGGATCCATGTGACGGTGTATGAACTCCCCACATTGCGATACGCATTTCCACGACTTGGGAAGGAGGTCGCGGAAGGTTTTTTTGTTCCGTATCCTCCCCAACTTGAGCGTCCCGACTTGAATTCCCCCGTTATTTATGTTCATTCCTCGGGCAGTAGCGGATTTCCCAAACTAATTGCTCACAGTCAGAATTCAGATTCAATGGCTGGCACAGCGTTATGTCATTTCTGCAGTGCGTGGTGACGACTCTGCTCATTATCTGTAGCCTTGGTCCGTATGAATGCTGAACTCCGTTCCCCACGTCGGATTGCTGCCATGGCACTGCCCCCATTCCATGGTTTCGGTATCGTCAGTGCGCTGTACACACCGATTGTATCCCTTATCACCACGGTGGTCTATCCGCCACGGACGGGAAATGATCCGCTTGCTCAGCCAGTGATACCCACGAGCGACAACATGATCGACTGTCTCAAGAAGATATAATGTAATGTCCTATTCACTGTTCCAGCGTTTCTTGAACAAATGGCCGCATCAGAGGAGGCCATCGAGGTTTTGAAGAAGGTATATTCTGTGGTATGCAAATCCCAATCTATTGTTCGCCTATTCTTTGCTCAATGTCTATAGCGCTTCAGTGGCGGCCCTCGTCCTATCAAAGTCGGCCAGGCGTTGTGGGAGGCTGGGGTAAAACTTGCCAACTGTTACGGTGGAACGGAAATTGGTCCTCTCGTCGCCATGCCCAACCCACAAGACGTTGCCGATGGAGACTGGATGTGGCTACGTTTCGCCGATAACCTGAAATCCGCTGGGCTCCAGCAGGCGAGGATGTGTATGAGTTGCAGATACTGTTACGAGATTTTTTCACTGCTCTATTGCTTTTAGAGAATGTTAATCATGCTTATTAGACGACGAAATATACTCAGATGGCTATAGAGAATATTCCGGACGTGAAAGGATACGCCACCGCAGATGTTTGCGTGAATCACCCCACCAAGGACATGTGGAGGATGTGCGTCTCCTAGTTCGTCTGTCCTAAATGCGATATTGATATCCACATTTGCTTTTCTCCGTGCGGCAGTGTTGGGAGGGCCGACGATGTTATCATTCTTGCATCGGGAGAGAAGACGGTACCTGCTCCAATGGAGAGCGTTATCCTGTCTTCTCCTCTAGTACAGGGTATGGTCATGTTCGGGCGAGAACGGAATCAAGTTGGCGTTTTGGTCGAGCCCCGTCCTGAACATTCCATAGACGTCAGAGATGAAAAGCAGTAGCCGAGTTTCGAAATCGGATCTGGTATGTGTTTGCTATGCCTATGATCATTCAGGAGGCTGGTTGGCTGAAGTGGTCAAAGGCCCGTAATCGAAGAAGCCAACAAGCCGTCTCTAGCATTCAGTCGTATCTTCAAGGAGATGGTTTTGATCACGAGTGGCGCGAGAAGCCTATGTTGCGTTCTGCCAAAGGGACGGTTCAACGCAAAGCGACTCTCGACGCTTACTAAGCCGAGATTGGCGCGTTGTGAGTCGTGAGACACCTATCTGTTGGGGCATGAATCTCACGACGATCGCGAAAGGTATTATGCTGTCGATGCAAGCTTGACAACTCCAGACGGCTTGGTTGGGCCATCAGCATGGACCAGCGAAGTACTTGAAGGATGGTTTCTGGAACATGCTTGTTCCATCAACTCCGTCGATCACGTCGATTCCCGTCACGACCTTTTTTCTCAGGGGTTCGATAGGTACGCGATCCTTTCGTTAAACGAAGTCGAGAACTATTCACCTTGTTGTCCAACAGCCTGAGTATCACATTCCTTCGCAACCGAATACTGGGTGCTCTCCGAACGTCGTCCGATCCAGCGATCAACTTGAAGGCTGCGACCCGGGCCCGCATTCCTCCCAACGTCATATTCGAAAACCCGACCATTCAATTGCTCAGTTCGCGTATCGCCGCTGTAGTTGCCGACAATGGTAGTGGTCAGGCGATAGATCTCATACGAAAGCATGAGAAAGAGATCAATGCCATGATTGAGAAGTACTCTGCCGGGTTAGACGAACCAATCGAACCCGCTGTTGTCTTGATCACTGGAACTACTGGTGGCCTCGGATCCTTCTTACTGTCTGAGCTTCTGAAACATCCTTCGGTTCATCGCGAGTTCGCATATAACCGACCATCTTCCACAAAGTCGCTCGAGGCACGACAAAGGTCGGCTTTCGAAGACAAGGGACTTCCCACAAACTTGTTAAAGTCGGCCAAACTTGTTTACGTCGAAGCTGATGCATCTATGGAGAAGTGTGGCTTGTCTCCCACTCATTATGAAGAGGGAACGGATGATCCTAATGAAGCAAGCGGAGTCGCTGTTTGTAGCGAAGCTATATTTTACTTTTCAAAGCAAGGATAATCTGATGATGGAGTATCTGAATGGTGGCGACTGCGCTGCTCTCATCAAGCCACTTGGGTCTTTGCCTGAAGAATGGACGCGTCAATACATCGCGGAAGTGGTGTTGGGTCTCGAGTACCTCCATGATCGAGGCGTTGTTCGTCGGTAAGCCGAGGTTCGTTATTCAAACATGTACAGCCAACCTGACAGATCATCGTCAAACAAGTTACTTGAAGCCAGACAACTTGCTCATCGACCAGCACGGGCACTTGAAGCTCACCGATTTTGGGACTGAGCAGGATTGGTCTCTTGGGTCGACAGACACGAGAGGTACCTATGGGAATGGGATTTCGCCATCGCACGATATATGATTCACGATCTCGGCTCCCTTCCCTAGATTGGGGTCTCCTAGCTTCACCGATGCTGATGCTGCCGGCTGACGGAGGTTCGAACTTCGGACAAGGGGCGTTTCCGGTCTCTCCGAGTCGTAGCGGAGCGTCGTCATTGCAGTTCCCAGCAGATCACGTCAGCGAATCAGGCAGTGGTTCCGAGTTAGTTTCGAGCTTTTACTCGAAGCGAAACAGGGCTGCAGACAGTCCTTTACAATCGTTCGCCAAGAAACTCACTACAGATCTACGCCCGCATTCAGGCGGTGCTACTACTCCTCCAGGTGAACAAAAGTTTGTTGGCACGCCAGACTATCTCACGCCCGAGACGATGTCGGGTCTTCGCGGTGACCGTGACAATGCTGCCGTTGATTGGGTGCGCATCCTCATGTTCTGCTCAGACATGTACAGTCGCTGACTATGGCCGTTTAGTGGGCCCTCGGGGACATTACATATGAGTTCTTGTACAGAATTCCACCGTTCCACGCCGAGACTCTGGAAAAGGTATTTGAAAACATAGTATCGGGCCAAATCGAATGGCACGAAGACTGGGTAGACTTTTCGGACGAAGTCAAGGATTTGGTACGACGACTACTAGACACCAATCCTGCGACACAATTGGGTGCCGACGGTGCCGACGAGGTCAAAGACCACCCTTTTTTTGAAGGGATAGTGGGACAAGGTCACTTCGAAAGAAGCTGCGTTCATTCCGCAAATTTCGGACCCGGAGTCAACGGATTATTTCGATCCCCGAGGAGCAATACCTCAGTTGTTCGACGTTGCCATCACGAACTCCACGGACAGCCTGAGTATCAACCCGGCTAGCGCGCACCCAAGCAACATTCCCTTGCCGAATAACCGAGACTCTTCTGCACCCTCCCCTGCGAGCGAGGACTTTGGGTCTTTCGGCTTCAAGAACTTGCCTGTTTTGAAGCAAGCCAACGACGATGTGATTTGCAAGCTCAAGACGGATCAGCTAGCCCCAATCGCACATACCTTGTCGGATCCTGCGAGCATCACACGAAGGCATAGCTTATCGCAATGCCATAAGGAGCCTCCGAGCGTCGTGACGACCCTAGACCAGAAGACAATCTCTCAGGGCCCCCCTTCTCCTTCGACATCGACGTCATCGATAGCTTCCTCGCCGTCAAGGGCAAGCATTCCACCGTCCATACCGGATAGTAGTGCTGGCACTCATATCCGGAAACCTTCGGAGTCACGGTTTGGCGCGATCGAGAGGTTTAAACTGAATCACTTTGATGGCATCGAGCGACGAAATACGATGCCGAGTCGGTTACGAACAGCAGGGGACGGATCGGACTCCGACAACTGGCCTTCCTCGGCGGGGCATAGTCTAGGTCAGTTGGAGGTGACGCCCCCTTCGTCGGTTCATTCTGTGGACTTGCGCAAGGGGCCGGATCTCACCGATCGTAATGGCCGAAGATAACCCGATCACGGCCAAGATCATAGAAACGCTCTTGATCCGCCTTGGATGTCGTTGTGTGGTATTCGCTGATGGCTCTGAAGCGATTGGGCTTGCGATGGGCGATATCAGTAAGTCTTCATGATGGTGAGGGGAGTACTACACTGAGCTGGCCACAGAATTCGATTGCATCCTGATGGACCTACACATGCCAGTCCGTAAGTGCACCTATCGCTAGTGCTGTTGGTTGTGTCTAGTAGGAAACTGAGATCTGCATAGTGGTTGGAGAAAGTGCGGCTCGGTATATCAAGAACACCAACAAGAACACCAACACACCTATCATTTCCATCAGTGCTTACAGCTCGGGAGACGAGCAGAGTGGACTGTTTACAGCGTCGCTGTCTAAGCCGCTGCAAAGGGCGGATCTGTTGGCGGTGACGCACAAGTTGGCTATTAAATTCGTTTCCACTCGTGTTTCCTGACTGGCCCACGACGCGCTTGGCAGTGGTTCATTCTCTGTTTCTCTGTTTCGTCTTTTTGCTGCACGTACCACATACTCATATGGTCATAGCCATGCCATTCCACACTCTTCTCGATCAGGTGTTCACAAGACTCATCAGCCTAAATATTGTCTGTGCTTTGCTTTCTTTTGCATATTATATGTATATGATGTTAGAGCGTGCGCTTCAACCGGTTACTAAGCGCTAAGCAATGTGTGTGTCAAAAATCAGGCGAATCATGGGCGCTGTCACGGGGTGTGACGTGCATGCAGCTACTGTGAGGACTAGATGTCTTGTCCTCGACGTCCATACGTGAGCGACCTCAAGTGCTAGTTATTAGTCTTGTTGTGGTTACGACGGTCGCGCGCTCTGAAGAAGCTCTCGGAGATGCAATCACTGCCATACAACCATTCGGCGGGTATCCAACGTACGTTCTTCCTTGTTATGTTCTTGTTTCAGCCAACTCTTTCCTAGCCTGGCAGCATCACCGTCCGCGCCATCACGCTGCTTCTCTCAATATTCCGCCCTCACAACTTCCTCCGAACAGACCTCCTTTCACAAGTATATCTGGGCCGTCAGAGCCATCCCGCCTTCTTTACTTTGAGACCAAGTTGGTCATCCGTTTCGTCTGAAACTAACATCGTCCCCTGGACGTTCCCTGGGGAATGAACTCGTTTCTGCTTCCGCTGGATATAAATCCCCTATACAACAGCCTGCGAGTCCAAACATTTCTCTGGGATCTTCGGCCAACCTGGACTCGTCTGAAAGAGAGGCCGAAGAACGAGCGGATACTGAAGCGGGACCGTCTGTGCGACTAGCTATCTCACTCTCGGCAAATCAACACGTTGAACGAGAGATGCTCTTGGGTATTTGTATGTGTCGGTTGTATGACCTTTCTAATGCCTCTTTTGACGCTGTTGTCAGCGATGGGCTTTTCTCCTCCCGTCATCTCCACAGAGCTGTTGCTATGCCAAACGTAATCACGCTTCCGTATGGCAAAAGCTCCTGTCTTTCATTTTCAGGCTCCCAGTTGGCGAAGACTACTCAAGTTGATGGCCAGACTAAGTGGGACGCGCGTGGAGCCTACCGTGGAAGCGCTCAGCGTTTCCAAGCATGCTCTCGGGTTGTGAACTGTGATTCAGTTTGTCAAGGTATGTCGAGGCGCTTAGAACGCAAACATGTCGAGCTCACCACCGAACTCACCAAGTTATGACATTGCGACTGCTGGGGAGAAGGGAATCACGCGGCGAAATCTTTATGACATCTTTCACCCTACTGCGAGAATGTGAGTAACGCAGCTCTTACAAATATCATATTCTTATCAATTTATCCTCGGACGCTCCAGGTGCGCTTGCACCGAGAAATTCAGTGCTTGAAGATCCAAAAACAGGATATTTGTGACATGCTTATGACTCCCCGTGCTAGCGATTTTGAATTACTCCACTGCTTATATTTATCTCCACCAGGGGACGATATAACGAATCTCGAGAAAACTGTGCAGGGACTACGTAGCCAGCTTGCTACATCGAACGAGGAAGAGACTGGCCTCATTGGAGTCATCAAGTCCCGTGGTGCACATAATGAAATCTCAAGTACGTTCTCCACGCCTTTCCACCCCCCTTCTTTGAAAGTCCCGTTTATTAGATCGCAAAAACTTTCATTTCGACGAATCGGGCGAGGAACTCCGCAAATTGCTTGTAGCATCTCCGAGTCAAGGCTCAGACGATCAGTTAACCCAGACAATCAGGGCACTTCGCGCAGACGTTATTCTACCCGAGAAATGTTCATGTTCGTTTCGGACCATCTCGACTGACGACTCCAGTCATCGATTGACCGAATGGTGAGATTGTGCACGTTGTCCTGTAATAATATATTCAATCCGTACCGTCAGAATTCACGCACAAATGAGTATCAAGGCTTCAGGAGATCGGAGATGAGGCGTCAAGTTCCAAAAATCAGCTTTTTCAGTGTACTTTACTGTCTTATTGCTCCCCCCCTTGCCACCCGAGATGACGAGATTAGCGCCGAGTCGTTGCTCCGCAAGCGAGGCCGTTGGGTGCCACAGACAAGGTACGGTTTATCTCGATGTTTAGAACTAGAACTCCAGGATAACTCTCATTTCATTCAGTTAAAGCTTGTCAAATTTCATGTTTGCCGGGCGGTCCGCAATGTTCTCGGACAGCAAGATAGTCTTCCGGAGGCGATTGAATATTTTCGAAAGCTGAAAAACGGGTGAGACAAGGACTCTCAATGAGTGACAGCAGTGGGAACTCGGCCAGTAATTCCATTGGCTATTCGGAACTAATCTGAGGGTCTCCATATTTTCGCCGACATTGCATCTAAAAACTGGAAAAGGGGAGCGATACAGAAATGGATTCGAAGAACCATAACGCGGCCATCAAATCCTACTCAAACGCGCTCTCGCTTCATCCGATAAACGTCAGTTCACATCATAGTCAAATACCCCAAGTCGTGAGTAGGTTTCTTGGAGGACGGATTGGTCAATGTCACCCGGGTATAAATTAATCCGCATGACACAGCAAGTTAACAGCATTGACTGTACAATCAGATCATGGAATGCGACCCGTCGAACTACAAGGGGTACAAAAGGAAGCATCATTTCAAATGATGCTGTCCTAGATGGGGACTTCACTTGACCCACGCGTTCAGAGCGAGTCGTTCCCATTCATGATGTGCGGGCGATGCAATGGGCTGATTTGTGTCAACAGAGATACGGCGTTGTTATCTCGACACGACTCCACTGATTCGCCAGGTCATCGAGCAGCATCCATGACATATCCCAGGCACTGATTAACACCACCACTGGTCGTCCTTATGATGAAGAAGTGCAAGCGGCAGCCTGCGAACAACACCTATGTTGAACAATATGCGATGTTCTCACCGAGCCAACATTCCAAAATGGTCGAGAATACCGTAATCTACGGACTACTCACATCCCCCACAATCGACAAACTTATCAACTTCTGCAAGCCTGTATGGTCTCGCAGGTTTCGGTGGGCGTGAAGTGACACATACTGTGTTAACCAATGCGACAAGGGAGTTCTGCAAGAATCAATCGCTGCCATGTTCCAGTGGTATTGTCGTGTGACCCTGACAATCCTCTATCTCTCGTGGTTCTCTCGGACTCACAGGAGCCTGGGCCTATGTGGAAAAGCATCTGGAACACGCACAGGTGGACACATCATGAGTGTGTCGATTCAAGACTTGTCCGATTTTACACAGAAGACTGGAAGCCGTACCTCGTTCTACAGATATTCAATTACAAGGAATTGCCTATCATCCTCGCAGAGGTGGAAGAGGCAACCAATTTTGCTAATGAGGCCCTTGCAACGCTTCAGCCGGGGCTGACGAGGGTACGCGAGAAGGTTTACCTCGCTTTCGAAGCGCCCAACAAATGCGGAAGTAAGATATATCGCATACTGTCTGTTCGGTATCATTGATGTCCACCCCCCAGTCATACATAGCGACCGCACGCGAGCAGTCCGTCGTCTACTGGGGCACATCTTGACCCGATCGGACAACATCACACCTCTCTCCTGGACTGGGGTCGGAAACTCGGGTACTAGCGCCAACATCTACCTCCCTGCTGCCCTCGCTGTCTATGACTAGATCAAGCCCCTCACATTCCGCAACCGATCAAAACCGCCTAGATGGACAGGATGACCATGGCTTTGCAGTCATCCTTGCCTGACCCCTCGCTTGCTGTTCAGTTGTACGAAAGACTGTATGACCTTCTCCCTCTTTCGATCATCACTGATCGACTCCACCTTCCTGGCTTTGTTTTCTCCCTGACATCGCATACCGCCATCACATCGGAACCTGGAACCGACTCGATCGTCCATGTTCATGCCACTACGCCCATCCTCGGGGACGTACGTATCGAGACCGATGACAACTCGGTCGGAATGCAGGACTTGATCCTTATCCCCATCCGGATTGGTCCGCTTCTGGACATGGATGGTTTGATGTAGCGACGCATGCGTTATGGCTCTTCGTTCGATTGAAGCAGCCGTTCGGTGCGCTGTTGCTTGACCCGCAGGGGGTGGGCGGTATACAAACGTGTCGCGACGGACTGTTTATCAATGTTCAGATCCGGGCAGAGGCTATGTTGAAGGAGTTGATGGATAGCGTACGGTCGACGTACAGTAATCGTTATTGTGTACGATGGACTCCTTTATATCCCCTCTGGACTTGCAAATATCCTCACTTTCGGAATGACTTTCAACCCGGGCCTATATTGTCGTGATGATGTTCTACCGACGCCAAACGGATACTCACTAGCCTTGGCAGGGAGCCTGAGCACTAAGTCTTAGCGGACTCCGAGTCGTTCTCACGAGACCCTTGCACTGGCAAAGTGGGTCCTCGAAAACACCGACTCGTCCTTATTTATTTTCCCATAACCTCCCGGGGCGGGGGTTTCGCTCTCCGCCATGTGTTAGCGAGATTCCCGCAGGCAATCTTCAGCGATATAAAGGTAAGCCGGAGACGTTGCAAAGGCCATTGCCATTCCGTCTAACTCCTCAAGTTTTCATTCCTTCTCCTCGCCAGTTCCATGTCAGCTAATGACCGGCAACTCCTTGATCCTGCCCGGGCCAGCGTGGCGACGGGACAGAAGCGTTCTCATCCGAACGCTTTGGAGTTGGGGCCAAGGAAGAGACCGTTAGTATTTCCCTCGAGTCAGTATGAACTGGAACTCATCTTTGCTAGTACTACTCAGGATCCTTTGGTTCACCACGGCCGTCATTTCGGACGAGCTGTGCACACGTTCTGTAACATACAGACACTTATCACCAATGGCCTGGTAATGATGGGGGACCGGTCTGATGAAGATCCGGAGTCCGTGACCGCACAGTGAGTCATTCTAACTTCCTGAGCACAATCACCTGATAAGATCCATAACTACTAGCGAGCGAAAGGAATACAAGGTGTTTCGAGAATTGCTCCGGATGGCACCAGGCTTAGAAGCTAGACTCATGGAGTCATCCGAAGATGAAGTGATCCATATTGCTGATCTCGTCTGTTAATTCCTTGCTTATACGTCTTGCATTAAACTCACACTAACAACAATAGATCCAGAAAGGTGCTAGTGGTGCTCGCGCCGATGACACCAAAGGGATGAAGAGCGCGATTGTTGATTGGATCACGCCAAAAGGTCAATCTCTTAATCCTCACATCCCCCGTAATGTCAAATCCGGGCGCGGGTTTAACCATGAACGTACCGGAGCACTTCTTTGCCCGGCTGGACTAGACTGGGCAAACTCCGAGTGCGTATATTTATGTTTGTCACGAGGCGAACGCCGGGTCTGACATCCTTGAAAATATGGAAGCATTAAGGGGAAATTGATGGGTGGGCAGATCCAAGTCTCCGGCGATCAATGGCCCGTTTTCTTGTATGCTAACTACACGTATAATGCCGAGGACCCATGGAATGGTTTGCTTAGGAGTGGTCTTCTTATTTCTGTAAGTCTTATATTCGATCTTGACGTTGTTGGTACCGTGCTTCATGCCCGCAACTCAAGGCCTTCAAGCACATTTTTACATCCCCGAGCTCAGTAGATCAAGAACCTAGGGCAACACGTTCTGGAAATGCCCGAATTCATGGTATGCGCTTTGTGACAAAGGCCTCCATTGCATATGTAGCTACGCAGGTCAGTGCTGTCCCTTGTCCACATCCCCTACTTATTTTAGTGCAAGGCGCGCTTTGCATTGACATCTGCGCAAGTATTTTCTCGCACAGATTTAATTACTGATTCCGAACGATTCTATAACTCTATTCTGGAGCTTCTGGACGATCCTGAGGAACGAGATGAGGTTGATCAGCTTCTCACTTGGTGGAACCGGTGCGTTCTGGATGTGCTCTACTTGCTTGTAACTCATCCATAACTGTTCGCGTGTTAGACAAGTATTCCCGCTATACTCTGAAACTGAACGTATTCCATCAAAGAACAGTGCTTTGGCGAGGATTCGGGAGAAGCGAGCTGAGTGCAACGAGCGTGCTGAGAGCTCTAGTAGTTAGCCCTCGAATGGATGCCTTGAATGATGATGATATATCCGCCCTTCGGACTCCCTTAGTGGTAGCTTTTGGGTACTTTTGTCTAAATTCCATCATCATATATTCGGAATCCTTGTGTTTCATCGGGTAGTGTGAACCATGCTTGAAGCTTGAAGAGGTATAAGTCCATAGCTGGGCCAAGACCATCTTTGTGATGTGAATGAATATCTGCAACTGAGTGATTTGTATGTCCAACCACTGCCTGGTCACTGTATATGGTCACACTTGCTACAACCATCATATTGAGTTCCAACAATGATAATTACCTGACTACCACATATTGACATCTTTACCATCTGTATCTGATAGCAGGATAAGTCAATTCCTGGATCACAATGATGTGACAGGAAAATTGTATCACAGTGTGCTATTTTATCATTTACCACAGTAAATCAACACATTGTCATTTTTCCCACTCAATTCCATGGTTGGTTGCATTATCATGCAATAGTCAAACTTGTATTACAATGTGTCAATTACCATTCACTACAGAAAATAAACATATTGTCATATTTCCACTTACATTCCATGGTTGGTTTTATTGCCATCCAACAATCAATGACTGCAAATGTTCATCCCAAACAAGCACAACAGATTGGGAGACTGGTCCATGTCTGCTCTACTACCCCATTAATGTTGCTGCTAGAAACCAGCATATGGGTGAGCCACATTGCCATTTCCTAACTGTATACCATGGTGTGTCATGTAACAAATATTAAGAAAAAAGTGCTATAGGTTCATGTTGATCTGCCTGTGAAACAAGACTATACACTGTCAGGGCTGGTATAGTGTTTTATAAGGTAGGCATCATCTGGATGGACTATCTTTCCATGTGTATAATCTCAGCCAGTAATCCTAGGCATGACAGGGATTGACTTGGATCATGGCAAGAGGTAAATTTGATCAATTGTACAATCTCTATAATGCAATGTATTCATGATCATTGGTCACTTGCCATTTCCTACTGTCAATCCTGACCATATGTGTCAAGTTGCCAACCCTCTACAGTATATAGAATTCCAGATGCTCATGGCCAACATTTGTATGCAATGTATTCATGATCATTGGTCACTTGGCATTTCCTACTGTCAATCCTGACCATATGTGTCAAGTTGCCAACCCTCTACAGTATATAGAATTCCAGATGCTCATGGCCAACATTGGTAGGTTATCCAAGGTGACAAATTCTGATCTTACCCACAAACACAACAATGTGTTATTAGTACTTGCAGGAGCTTTGGCTTGATGTCTATATGTTATCATGCTGTGATGGAGGTGAGCATTGACTCATGCTATGACCATTGCTGCCAACCCTCCCATAACATACAAACCAAGCTAAGGCATCCAATCAGAATGATATTTCTGGGGTACTTTGTTTGCATGATAAAGTTAGAAAATACCAGATATGACTATCTCAAATCCTCATTGATCTCCTGATGTCTGACGCATGGGAGGAGGAACGAGACAACGATCATGTGTCGTCCGCTTCCGCTGTGTCCATATCTCGTCGTGGATCTGTCCGGTCACTTCGCCGGTTGCATAAACCTCGCGATCTTGCCCTCCCGCCTTCCTACTCTCCATACCCCGTTTCGCCTCCTAGGAGCGTGTCGCCGCGCAAACGCCACTTCGAGACAGACTCGATCCAGCATTCGCCTGGCCGATCGACGCACGGCGGGGCTAGCGTAGCGTCCTCCCACCGTATCGCACGTGGGACACCAGCAGAGTCGGACTCGCTGGCGCAGGAGAACCAGCAAGGTCAGAAGATGAAGTAGCCAAGACGAAACTTTCCAGAAGGGGAGCTGGGCTTGCCTTCGATCAGATATCAGCAAAATTCGGTCCACGCCTCTTCGAATCTATTCTCCCAAGATGTGGCAGTCTATGTCTAGCAGTTTATTGAGTGCGTGTAGTGTAGGTAAGATCAAATTACCGTTTATGGTTGCGTCGGCTCTTGTTACCATGCCTCGAAAACAGAATCTCTCGAAGAAGCGGACGGTTCGATAGAAAAAGCAATACGATCAAGATGTCATTGACATCTCCAATGTTCTCGAGGCCATTTTCCCAGCACTGGACCCTGCGTTATGGCCCAAACTTGCCGAGTTGTTCCCTGCCATCGCCATTGCCCTTCGGAGCAAGTTTGCGATCATCCGACAGACCGCCGCACGATGCTTGGCTACCCTCTGAAGTCATGACTGCGGAAGCCATCCGTTTCGTGATAGAAGCAATTGTGTCCCCTTGATTGGGGATGCGGTCGTACTCTACGACCGGCAAGGGGCAGTTGAAGCCAACTATCGTGCATTCACCGGCTCATTCGTGAGACAAGTGCTTACTATAGCTTGTCAGACATCGTGCAAAGGCTCGACATCAAATCTCTTCCTTATGTTATATTTTTGATTGTTCTCTTGCTCGGCAAAATGAGCGATTCGGACGACATGGCCGATCAACAGCAACGGAGATGTTTGCATCGCTAGTGAAGATGGTTTCATTTGAGGTAAATTTCCTTTGGTTTGAGAACGTGTCTGTATTTCAAACGGTGCATATAGGCTGGTTTTCCCGACCTACCTGGTTTCCCAAAGGAGTTATTGAAACGCCGACAAGAGGAAAGGCAATTCTTGACGCAGTTGCTGGACGAGAGCAAAGTTGAAGATCAACGCAGACCTGCGCAAGTGTAACAGCAAGAGGTCATTAACTGGTTCGCCTTCCTCGCCAAGTATCGGCTACATCATATTCTCTGCGATCGATGGTGAGCTTCTTTTTTCTCTGCTGCATCGTGCATCAAGTGACGTTTAGATATGGGTCTTGGATAGACGATTCAGTCGATATGTATATTACCAAGTAAACATGTCGGACGTGCCAGAAATACGAAGAAACAAAAGCCCCCGATTTGTCTGCCTGCCAACGCTTACTGGACACTGGTATTACGAGGTCCTTAAGTACGCGGAAAATCTTCGACCTATCCTGTATATCAGAAGTTTGAAAGAGCGATCAAAGCTTCTAACCGGCGGACCTCATGCGCAACGATATTGGGAGTTTTAAGGATGTCAAGTGGCTCTACTGTATCCTCGACGAAGGGCATGTTATCAAGAACGCAACGACGAAGTTGTTCGTTAAAGCTATCCAAGCGCATCATCGATTAATCTTGTAATTCAAAACAATATGCTGGAGCTCTGGATCTTGTTCGATTTCTGGATGCCTGGATACCTCGGCACAGAGAGATCATTTGATGAACGATTTAGCAAGCTTCTTTCTGGTCGAGACGAGAAGGAAGAGACAGACGAAGCTGGTAAGGCAATAACTTTTGTACTCTCCCACGAGACTGAGGTCCGATTTCCATCCAGCTGCTCTGGCGCTGGAAGCCTTGCATCAGCAAAATACTGATTTTCATACAGAGGTACAGACTGGTACAGCTTCAGTACAGCCTGGTACAGAGCTACAGAGGTACAGCCTGGCACAGAGGTAGTACAGACTGATACAGACATACCACCACTGGCAGTAGTACTACTACTAGTAGAACTAGTATACTACTACATATATTGTCGGACTTGCAGTGGTGCACTTCAAGTTGGTGCGCGCACTGGCGCTGTTCTTTTCGACAAGACTTCTGTTCGACTCTTGCTCGTGTCAAGCCTTTATTCACTGATTTTATTTATTCACCAGATTTATTCGTCCGTAGCAAGGCTAGCTAGTACAAGTGCCGTAGTCCTTTTTACTAGTACCACATATACTAAATACTTCACCCTTTATATGGTACCTGTGAATATACACTGACCCGTCAAGCACCCACGTCACGGTGGCGCACACTCGAACGTGTATCATTCCACAAGTTGACATGTTTTCATGTCATGATGACACGCTGTCGCATCAATGCATCATTTCAGCGGTGTCGTTGTTGTGTCGGGTTGGATGAGGCCAGGGGTCCCGGCGGGACAAGATGTCATTCCGTCGCAGCGTCGGCACGTCATTGTGACGTGATGGCATGTCGTTGTCTCCGTTTCATTGAAGCAGTGTCGTTGTTGTGTTGGGTCGGATGAGGCCAGGGATGCGGCGGGACACTGGCAAGATGTCATTCCGTCGCAGCGTCGGCATATCATTGTCTCCGTTCTGGTGCCATGGTAGTGATCATGCTGTCACGACTTGTTCAAGTATCATGGTGATTGAGGGCGGGCGAGGGTGGGGACGACATATCATCGCGTTGTCGTCATCATGCAAGCACCCTGGTCGCGCTTCGTGTTGCATCAGCAAACCAGCCTTCAGATGGACAGCGCTGGCCAGGACTGTCCAGGTCCGACAGGTCCACAGGTGCTCCCAGCAAGGTCCCTAACTGGCTACACCTGGACAGCTCACCCCTAACTGGACAGACCTGTCCAGCACTGTCCAGCTCCCCCAGATGTGGCTGTGTTCTCCCAGCTGTGGCTGTGCCCTCTCCAGCTACTCCAGTT
>JBBPNU010000279.1:0-20411 GCA_038091055.1 Leccinum angustisporum
TAGATTAGCGTAAATTTCGCCCGCTGTTAATTAGCGTAGATTGACGTAGGTCAAATAGACATTGGAGAGGTAGTGGGGTAAATTTACATGTAAATTTCGACGGAATTCCTATTTAACTGAACACTACTACGCAGTGAGCGCGTCTGTACATACGATTACTTAGTTGTCGACTACCGCCGTGTAACGCGCCGCAAAACTTGCGGGCTATGAAAACGACCGCAGTGTGGCTCTTCTTTGCGCTAGAAATGAACCCACGGCGACGACACGTGGTGGGCCGCTTTGACCTTTGCCGCATGTCCACACAGGGACAATAACCTTGTGGAACTTTCCAAATGTGGAAGTGGTTGTCTGTGGGTATTTAAGTCGAACCCTGCAGTTCAACTGGACACCACACCTCGTTTCCAACACCCTCCATGTCGTCCAAGAAACAACAACGCGAACAGAAAATCATCCGGGCTGCCATGCGTGCCGGCCTCAGCAAGTCCAACCCTTCTGACAGGGTTAGGAACCCTGCAGAAGACGCCCAGCCCACTCTCATCTTAGATGCTCGAATGGAGGTCGATGAAAAGCAATCAAACCCCGTCCCTGCGGACGCGAACTACTGCGACTTCTGCGGCACCAACGCTCCGTGTCTGCATAGGTGCGACAGCTGCGGGGCAAAGGTTTGCCAGCAGACTGGTGCTGGCGGAGAAGGGTGCTTGCTGGGCGGCGGTACCACAGGTCGTCAGGCGACCAAATGCCCCCAATGCGTGCGATTGAAGAAGCACGACGAGGGTGAAATCGCCAAAGAGGTGCGCGTTTCATTAACCCGCACTGACCGTCACTGACTCACCGCTGAACGTTCCAACAGTGCGTTTCCTCCGCCCTCGCTGGCCGAAGGCATTCGAAGATCACATGGCCCCTTGTCGCCCTCAGCATCGACGGCGGTAATCCGAACGACGATGTCAGCGACCAAATGCTGCGCATGGAACTTAGCCATGCATACTCCGCGCAGTTAGCAAACGTGAGTTTTATTTTGAAACCTGCACCGGCGTCGTAACGCTCATCGATATCTGTATTTCAGCTGGTCACAGCGCGTGTCACCCTGCGAGCAGGCGGTTCGAACGCTGCTCTGCAAGGGCTGCGCAACACTGTGCAATTTGTGGGCCAGTCACGGCAAATCCACTTTCCGGCAAACGTGATGGCCGTGTTGCGGACGTCCTGCGACCCAGTCACGGGTGCGCTCAAGTATGGGATGCAAGCCGAAGGTGCTGTGCATTCCCACCTGGGTGATGTCGTTCGCGCTTTCCTTGGAGACGATCTCCTCCACGAGATGGAAAGCGCGAACTCCATCGCTTGCTCGTCAAGCGACCCAGAGAACGGTTTCTTTCTGGAGTCGCGGTCTTCGCGCGGGGGCTGGCGCGGGTTATTCCTCGCTGTTTCAAACCCGTCGTTCGAAGAGGAGAAGCAGGCCGGCGAAGCTGTTCGTCTGGTTCAAAGGTGAGGGTCTAAAACGTAATAACTCAGTTGAAAACTCACTCAAGTGCCTTGTAGCAACGCATTCGACTTCGTTGCGTGGTTCTTTGAGAAGGAATCTGTTGCCATGGAGTCGCGCTACTTCATCTCGACCATGTTGCGCACGTTGGCGATTGACAACCCGACGCCAACAGGCCAAGGTCGCCCCAGCATCTGGGCGGCATTCGCGAAGGCGGTCGCTGCGACTCCAGCGCTGGTTCAACAAGGGCCGATGTTCCTCGCCTTTCGCGAGCGCCGAACGTCCGATGGCCCGCAAGGAGACTCCGTTTTGTGTCGACGGACGGCCGTGCACTCGCCCCCCTTCACTGCGTGGGGGCTTCCCTTCCGAGTCTGCGGAAAGGGCTGCTCAGTGAACGCTTCGCGGTTCGCCGTCAGAACTGAGAAGGACGGGTGCGCGCGCACCAGTTGCTTTGCATGCGGCTGGAAGTCTTGCAAGGTACGCCGTCAGGACATCAGCAGCATCCATCCAATCGCAGAAGGCAACGAGGCTGTGTTTTGGCACGCTTTCCCGGTCCCACCTCACGTGGACAATGCGTTCGTATCTCTCACCGATCAGCGCCGTACATAGCCGCGTCGTTAGTTTGTCGTCTTTTTTTTTGTCTTCTTCTTCTTTCTACTTAGAGGGCGACGAAACCGGTTGCCCAATAGTTTACATACGTGATACGCTGTGGGAAGTAAACCGTACATACGTTCGTAGTGTTTTCGTTTGAATTTCAGTTGTACTCTCGCCGTTTTCGATCCCAATTCCAGTGCATCTTGAACTCGCTGTTTCAAATACGCGACTTGGTATGTGAATTCCGTTGACAAACTATTGTAGCGGCGCACGTTTGCGCCAGTCCCCAACTCTGAATCCGCAGTGCAACTATGGTGACTCATCTGTTTAAACTCGTCGTTTACAATTTGTACACGCGACTGCTACTTGTACAACAAAAAACGATTGATAAATTAATCCTCATCAATCTCCATGTCATCTATCACCGTCTTTTTGGAGGTTCGTTGTCCGTACGCGGCATTGGACGCTTTCCTTTTCCCGATTTCGTCAGGCTCTTCACAATGTAATCCACGTAGCATGTTCCTTCTCTAAGCCACCTCGAAAACAGCGAAACTCTGTGTGAACGGGAACACATCGAATACAAATAACTCCAGCTTAGAGTCGTTAGAAGTTACACTGACCTTGCGCTTGGCACTGCATGCCGCCTCCATTCGTCTCAGATACGCTTGTTCCTCGAGCTCCCTGGCTTCCCCTTCGTATTCATGTTGAATTTCGACCATCCTTGCCTGCACCTCCTGGAGCTGATCACGGCGTGCTTTCCAGGTGGTCACTGCTCATCGTCAGCTGACCTTCATCCTCGCAGTTCGTTAGGCAAACGTACCCAGGTTAGATTGGGGGAAGAAAAATTTCCCGCGTGGATGCCACTTCTCTGTTTCTCTTCAGTGCGCTGTTTCAATAGGTTGCGTGTAGAAACGTACTTGTGGTGACCATAGCGGAGGTACTGCGAAACATGACCGCGTTCCGCAGTGGGTCCGTGCTGTCGATGGGAACCAGTCGCCTGTTACAAAGAATCAACCAACGACCGTGAGAAGAACCAGTGTGGCTTACCTCCCGTCCCAACATTGCTCGCACAGCCTCAAAGAAATGTCGTCGCAGAATGTTTGCGTTTTCCTCTTCAGATTACAGCCCTAAAACAAAAACACAGAGGGCGGTTGGTTGAGAATAGGTTTAGTTCGTGGCATTGAGAACCGAAGACGAACAGGGCGTAGACCACCTCAGACATGTCTTCGGGGCAGTCGGGGAAACCCTCGGGTTGGAGGTTGCCGCGGGCTGCTTTCCAGATGTAACTGGATCTCTTCTTCATCAGGATTGACCAAAAGACCGGGCAGGTCTTGCTGAGCGTAATTAGATCGTTCGTGTCCACGTATTGAACGATCTGTATGGAAACGGTTATTACGCGGCGAGCTCATGGCAAACAGCCTTACCACATGGAACAGGTCTGGATGCTCGACGAGCAGAGCCTCTTTGACAGGTTTTGCTTCAGCTTTCTTCGTTTTCTTCACTGCGCGAGCCATGGTAGTCGTATGGAAAGAAGAGCAGGGCACGATATGCACGGGGCTTTTTATAATTTCGCTTAACCTCTCGGCGTGGAGTCCCGGCATTTGTGGACAACGGCGTCAAAACGTCGGCCGGGTGGACGCAGGCACAAAGCACACCCAAGTCTACGTTGCTATAACAAGGCGTGAGTGGGAGGGTCGCCACGCGTGCGGTCGACTACTGAGTAGCTAAGAGACCGCACTAGATCTACAAACGGTGCACGGTGGGGAAGCCTTGGGCGCAACTTGTCGGCGCTGACGATCCATATGGAGACGTTCATGGTTGTGCCGGTCCATTGTTCTTCCCCTCACTGCCAATCTCGGTAATTTCCGCACCGCCACGAAACCGTCACAAGCCAAACCCTCAACCTCGTCGTCAGCCCGTGAGTAAACATAATTACATACGGCAACCAGACTCTCTGACTGGAAGGCCTTCAAGATATCATGGAAACGCCTCCAAAGGAAAAGAACGCTGTGCTCCTGCCACCTGATACGGTGGCGATCAGCCGTCAGACCTCACAAGCAGCCTACCTCACTGGAGGCCTGGGAGGTGGACGCCTAGCTATTCTCACCGACCTCGCGAGAGTTCTACAGGTTCCATTTAACGGCCTGATGGCCTGCATCAACGAAACACCTTCCGCGGACCTGGAGAAAGCTTGCGACGCAATCGTGGGCGACGTGGATGGCGCCCTGTTTTGTAACAAGCAGACGGGTCAAATTCAGTGGAAAGGTTTCCCTTCGCCACCTTCGAGTTCCAGCCTCAATGAAGAGAAAACCTTCAGGCCCCTCGTTGACGTTTTCAAGACAGTTTTCGCCAACGTGCAGGGTTGCGGGCTGGAGTTGGTGATGAACGGACACGCCGTACCGCGCTCAGAACGTGGAAGTAGCTCACGCCCAGATGCGTTCCTCCTACGTTCGCGAAACCGGGCTGTGACGCCCACCTACCACTGGACCGACGTTGCGGTTCCCTTTGAATTCAAGAAGGGCATGAACGCCCGAGATGCGCACGACGTAAGTCAAACTTTCCCTTATATACGGCGTCGGCGCTCATAGGTTTCCGTAGAACCAAGAGAAGATCATCTGGAGTCTCCACTGCATCATGCGAGAGGACCCATGCCGGCGGTTCGCATTCGGAATAACCATCGAGAACACCAACCTACGACTCTGGCTCAGCAACCGTGCCTTTCTCGCCGTGTCGCAGCCAATCAACTTTCTCCAGGTACGTCAACGATCTGCTTGATACACACAGGTGGAATCTGACTCCGCGAGAGTAGGAGATCGAGCGAACGATACGCCTCTTCACCTCCCTCACATGGGCGTCCGTGGCCTCAGACATGGAAGGGCTGGGTTGGGACCCCACGGTCAAGCGGTTAGGGGACCGGCCAGATAGCTGGCAGTATGAATTCAAGGTGGGGGATGAAACGTTTACGACGACAAAGGCCCTCGCGACGTACGGCGCAGATTCCTTGGTTGGTCGGGCAACCCGGGTTTACGCAGCGAAGGACTCCCAAGGCAACACAGTTGCCGTCAAAGACTCCTGGCGAGATGCCGATCGCAAACCGGAGGGCGAAATCTTGGGAGATATCTTCAAATCTTGCGACACAAAGCTAAAGAAGGAGGAAGCTGACGAAGCAAAGAAAGCCTTCGTTCAAATCAAACTATACGGCGACGTCTACGTTTCCGATAGAAGAGACGAGACTAGCAATCCGATGAAGGGCATGCAGGACGTTCCTGTCATCTGGGAAAACATCCAGCTGGGACCCGTCACAACTAAATCAGCGAATGTGTCGGGCGTCGACAACCTTACGGAACTGGGTCGTGTGATAAGGAACACGGGCATTCCACGCAGGGTGCATGCGCGCACCGTTTTCTCTGAAGTCGGCGTCGCTCTTGAACACATAACTGACCTCAAAACATACTTGTCCACTTTAAAAAACGCAGCCAGGGGTAAGACAATCGACCAGCTATCCTGGTGGACAGCGGCTTACGTATCCACCAGCCCTATATCTTTTGCACAGGGCGGGCTGGGTGCATCGGGACTTTAGCGGCGGCAACGTGATACGCACAAGCGATCGCGGTAAGCTCGGAGATTTCGAATATGCGAAAGAGGTGGATTCTGGTGATATGTCCCATGACGTTCGAACGGTAAGAGGTTTGCAAAGCCCCCCCCTCCGCTTTTCTTGCTAACCTTTCAACAGGGAACTTTGAAGTTCATGGCTGTTGAAGTGGAAGCACACCTCTACCTCTTCCGGAGAGGCACTTCAAGGCCAAAAACACTGCCGGTTTTTCGCGTGAATTTCATCCACGACTTCGAATCCGTATGGTGGGCCTTTGCATGGGTGTTGTTTTATCACAGGGACAAGAACTCAGATGAAAAGGAGAACGCCAAATGGCAGCACCAAGAATTGAAGAGGGCGTTTCCCTGTTACATGGGAGCTTGCACGCGACGCGACTTCTTCACGAGTGAGGGCGTCCTGCAACGAGCCAGCCTGACGCTTTGTGGCACATGCAGGCCGCTGTCGGTTGACCTTCAGTCGTTTGCGGACGCCCTGTCCGAGCATTATATACTCGCAGAAAGTTCGTCACCGGAGATCGAGGCTACCCCTGAGCTTCTTGAGGCGTTGTATGACGAGGTTTCAACCATCCTCCAGCATGCAGTGGACCGCGCAACCAACGTCGAACTGTGCCCCGTGGGTGAAATGTTGGTTTCCAAGAGGTCAAGAAACTCAGAGGAATCGCTAACGGCCCCGGTGGAGAAGAAAGCGCATCGCGTTGACGTATCTACGTGATCACGGGACGCTTATGCAATATATTTGTAGTTGTTTACATAAAATTAAGCCTGCTTTTAGCCTCCGCTTCTCCAACCCTTCAGGCAGTTACGACCACCACCGTCAGGTGGAATTAAGTTCAAGTCATTGAATTTCGTTGCTCACTGCAATGTGCGCGTGTGGCCGGCTGCCAAGCCGCGTCATTTGCACTCAGGTCACTGGGTGGCACGCGTCAGTCGCGTCGCGTTCCCTTCTCCCAGATCCGGGACGCGACTGGACATCGCGCGGCGGCTGGCTGCCAAGTCAGCCGTTCCGAATCTGGGTCACCAGACGAGCCGCGCACCACACCCACCGTTCCAGAGCAGTGGGTCGTGGCACGTCTATGCGACAATCGCGCGTCGTCTCCTCTCCAACGTGTTGGAGGGTTGCTCCTGCGCCGTATGGCATGGGATGGGACGGCGTCGCACCAGGTGCGTTGTTGGCTGTCAAGCTAGCTACGGCAGGATCCAGGTAACTGGGTGGCGCGCCTTGCGGGCTGCGTGTGTGACTGGCTGTCAAGCCAGTCATATGCATCCAGGTCACTGGGTGCCACGCGCTGGTGCCCGCACCTCCTATACGCGCGTGACTGGCTGTCAAGCTGGCCAACTACGTCCAGGAAACTGGGCGTCGCGGTCTCATCTGTCTCGTAACGCAGAACAAGGGCCGACCTTGGCACGGTTTTGCACTACGGCGGGACGGAATGACCCAATTCGCACTGCGCCTTCGGACCAACTATCCGGTTCAACGCCCATCTCCCCCACGCGTTGAGCCTAATCCCGGATGGGCGTTCACATCGAGCCGTTATGTAAATCGGAGTGAGACATGGCAAATAAACTGGTCGTTTTGCATTTTTAACAGGTTTGATGTTTTCTGAGTGTGTGCGACAACACCCTTTGCGATTGAAAGCTAACTCGCCTGGATTATGACAACATTTACTGGGTCATGACGAACCCACTCCTACTATGGGGCGTCGCGCGCTCACACTAGGCGGTTGGCAGAAATGCTAGGGCCGTACAAATGCGTGAAGCATGACGTTCGGGGACTTTGTGATGATGCAGCAAGCAGCGATACTCTTGCAAAATGAACTGGCCACAAAACCCAGTTCAATGGGCATCGAATAACCTAGCACGCTCGGGAGGAAGACTTGAAGGAAGAAGTTGAACCTTTCGTTTAGTTGAGGGACGACGTCCACGAAATGCCACACGTAGTTGACTTTGGGTCCTACCCTCTCGCAAACGTATTACATCTACTGAATTAGTGACTTTTGACGTAGTAATCGCACGCGGTTGGTTGTTAAAGTGCAGAGTTCAAGTTAAGTGAGGGAATGACTGAAAATTCAAGGTTATTTTGTCAATGAAACTAGAAGCACTGGAATTCGCATCGAAGACACAGAAAAACGGTGGGAGTGCAACTAAAATTCGAACGAAGACAACTACGATTGTATGTATTGTTTACTTCACACTACTGGGCAACCCGTTGCGTCGCCCTCACGAAAACTGACGCAAGAGCTGGGGATGGGGGGTAACTATGCCAGAACACATTCGGGACTGTGCTGTTTGGACAGGTTAGGAGTTGCTCGACGTCCTTAGTCTTCACCCACGCCGACTTCCACCCACAGAGTCTGCAAGTCATTTTAATCGCTGATCCCTGGCTCCTGACGTAAAAGTCGCCGACGGTGGGGTTGCAGCCCTCCGTTCCACACGCCTGGAATTCTACGCCCCAGGGTCTGTAAGGCGGGGCGTGGAGCGCGATCTCTCTTGCTTGCACCGTCGCAGATCCCCGCTCCCTGTATATAACCACGACGCTGTTGACCTCCAAAAGATTCGGGTCGTGCGATACAACCTGGAGGATTGCGTCCCAAATGTCAGCAGTCTTGTCGATTGCGATACTCTCGACGACGCGTCCCAGCAGCCTGGTTACTTGGCTGGGTATGGTCGACGAACCTCCGAATCCGAGGATGAAGTCGAATGTTCCCCTTTGTTGTTTCTTCGTCATTCACCTTCCGGAAGGACGCAAGGGGAACGCTTACCGACGAACCAGGGTTTGCAGGTCGTCGAACCCGTGCTTGACACGCATGGCAGGGCCGCATGTGGATAGAAGTAACCCTCTCCAGCCACCTCGATACGCTGGAGAGGCATCGTAGTAGGAGCCACTGGCAATCGGATTCGTGTCGTCACCAGACGGTCTCGCTCTCTTAGCTGTCTCGTGCAGCTTCTGAATGAACGAGGTGCCGGCAAATTCTTCCAGCACCTCGCTCGCCGGCGCTGTCCGCGATGACGTTGTCCCACCAGCCCATTGCAGACCCCCTGTGTGAGTGTCGGAGTGGGTGTCGAACACCACGAAGGTGTTCGCAGGCACGTTCGACTTGATGGAGAGGTCGAGGAATTCTGCGCCGGTAAGCATTTCCTTCAATGCGACCTTTTGACCGCTTGCTCTCAGCGTGATATTGACGATGTGTAGCTGGCCTCGCCCGAAAAAGTAAGCAACGAGAGGTGGGGATTAAGAAGTCAGCTTACGTTCCTTGCGTCGTGAACGTAATGTTGTTTGAGCCCAAGTTGCATGGTGTCGCGTACGTAGGTTTCCAATGTTGAGTATAGCTGCATGGAAACCAGCAGAAGAGGCCACGTTAACTTGGCATGCCGCTTGCTACCATAACCGATGAAACCGTACTGTAGAGTTGTTTCGGTAAGAATCCCGAGGGTGTGGTTGCATGGCGTACCGGTAAAGTTGCAAGCTTGTTATTCTTCTTACAATGGCTCTGTGTGCATGAAATACACCGAAATGGGTCGCCATCCTGGACCGTCCCAATGTAGATGCAACCTGGACTTGCTATGTCCACCTGTTCGCAGATGCACGCGCTGCAGTCGACGCAAATCCGGGGCGGCTTTTCCATGTGGTTGCTGCAGATGTTGCAGTACTTGCGGTTCACCTTGAGCAGGCCGCCTGCGTGGGGGGGGGGATATACGCTGCCGTTCAGAATTTGGTCGATGGCGGAACACAGCCGTTGAAACGAACCATAAGGTGAATTCGGCGCGTCTATTGCTTCAATTCGTGCGTAAGGTGCCCGTGTAACTCGCCACTTGATGGACGTAGAAGAGGTTGCTTTCGGCATGGTTTGAGATGAGGGAAGGTATGCGAGGCGTTAGAACGTAAAGGCTACGATTTTTAAACCCTCGACCACAACGGACCACGTGCCAGTGAGTGATTCGGCAAAGCAACCACTCGGCTAGGTCCACAACCGGCTGCTTTGACCGTGGAAACGCCCAAAGGCCCCAAATAACCCACCGCTTGGCTAGGTCCACAATAATTGTCAAGAAGTACGGAACGGGCCGGTGACCTTGCACCAAGTTCCACGACGGGTGATCCGGGTGTATTAGGTAGCGACTAACCCTGCAAAGTGTTACTTCATAGGGTGTACGGTTGCGTCTGTTGTCTCCAATGGCCTTTTCATCTTCGTCCCATGCTCTTGGTAATTGAAGCAGCGCCTAAGCTATTTGACGTTTCAACCGACTGACTCATCGGCGTTCCTGGCTTTAGCTGAACCGTTGTATATTATAGTAACAGGTTGTCGTTCGAATATAACTTTTAAGCCTTTTAAGTCCGACAGTCGCGTCAGTATAGGAATATGTAAGCAGTCAACGGGAACACGTCGTAAACAGTACTAGCCTCGTAGGCAATTTCGGTAAACAACTACAGATATATTGCATAAGCGTAACACATGATCACGTGTGTCGATTGACACTAGAGTTAACGATGCGCTTTCTTCTCCACCGGGCCCGTCCCCAGCTGGTCATCAGTTCTAGACCTCTTGGAAACCAAAATATCGGCCACAGAGCACAGTTCGACGTCACTTGCGAGGTCCACTGCGTGCTGAAGGGTGGTTGAAACCGCCCCATACGCCGACTCAAGAAGCTCAGGGCTAGCATCAATCTTCGGGTGCGATATCTCTGCGAGTCTATAATGATCGTGCAGGGCTGTCCTTATCGACCAAAAGTCATCAACCAGCGGCTGGCATGCGTCACAAAGCGTGCTGCAGGCTTTGTCCAGGGTGTCTAAGCTGGTGAAGAACACGTGTCGTGTCAGCACCTCCATCCAACCGGGGAACGCTGTCTTGTATGCATTGTGCTGCAGTTCGGCCTTCTGCTTGTCATTTGAGGTCTTGTCCGTGTGATAAAACAACACCCATGCAAAGGCCCACCATACGGATTCGAAGTCGTGGAGGAAATTCGCGCGAAAAACCGCTCGTCCTACTGGCCTCCTTGTGGCCGTGGAGAACAGGTACGCGTGTGCGTCCACTTCTACAGCCATGAAATCCATTGTTCCCTGTTGAAAGGTTAGCAAGAAGACGGGCGGCTTTGCAAACCTCTTACCGTTCGAACCTCGTGGGCAAGATCACCAGAATCCACCTTTTTCGCATACTCGAAATCTCCGAGTTTACCACGACCGCTGACGCGTATCACATTGCCGCCGCTAAAGTCCCGATGCACCCAGCCTGCCCTGTGCAAAAGATATAGGGCTGATGGGTATGTGAGCCACTGTCCACCAGGAAAGTTGGTCCATTGCCTCACCCTTGGCTGCGTCATTTAAAGTGGACAAGTATGTTTTGAGATTGGTTATCTGCTGAAGAGAGACGCCGACGTCAGAAAAAACGGTGCGCGTATGCACCCTACGCGGAACGCCCGTGGTCCTTAGCACAAGCTCCGGGGTTAGAGATTGCACCCCGCTGCTCTTAGGGACGCCCCCGATGCTCGACTGATATGTGGATTTCCTCTTGAGGGCTTGTTCCGGGAAGATTTTATGCCACAGGACGTCCGTCGTGCCCATCATCGGATCGCCCGTCTCGTCTCTTCTTCTATCGGAAACGTACACGTCGCCGTACAACTTGATTTGAACGAAGGCTTTCTTTGCTTCGTCGGCTTCCTCCTTGGTTAGCTTTCGGTCGCAAGATTTCAAGATATCTTCCAGGGTTTCGCCCTCCGGTTGGCGATCGACATCTCGCCAGGAATCTTTGACGGCAACTGTATTGCCTTTAGAGTCCTTTGCCTCGTAAACCCGGGTTGCCCGACCAACCAAGGAGTCTGCGCCGTACGTCGCGAGGGGCCTTGTCGTCGTAAACGTTTCATCCCCCACCTTGAATTCGTACTGCCAGTCAGGCCGAAGCCCTAACCGCTTGACCGTGGGGTCCCAACCCAGCCCTTCCATGTCTGAGGCCACGGACGCCCATGCCAGGAAGGTGAAGAGGCGTATCGTTCGCTCGACCTCCTACTCTCGCGGAGTTAGATTCCACTTGTGTACGTAACTCAGGTCGTTGACGTACCTGGACAAAGTTGATTGGCTGCGACGCGGCGAGAAACGCACGGTTGCTGAGCCAGAGTCGTAGGTTGCTGTCCTCGATGGAAATTGCGAACGCAAATCGCCGGCAGGGATCCTCTCGCATAATGCAGTGGAGATTCCAGATGGTCTTCTGTTCGTTCTACGGAAACCTATAAGCGTCGACGGTGATAATGTCAGGTTTGACTTACGTCGTGCGTATCTCGGTCATCCTTCTTGAATTCAAAGGGCACCACAACGTCGTTCCAGTGGATTTGGGGTTCCATAGCCCTGCTTCGCGAACGTATGAGGAGTGCATCTGGGCGTGACATACATCCACGTTCGGAGAGGGGACTAATGTGTCCGTTCATCACGAACTGCAGCCCACAACCCTGCACGTTGGCGAAAACTTTTTCAAAAAAGTCAACGAGGGGCCTGAAGACCTTGTCTTCGTTCAACGGGGTCTTCGAAGGCGCGCGAGGGAAACCTTTCCACCGAATTTGACCCGTCTCCTTGTCAAACAGGTCCGCGTCACCCATTATTGCGTCGCAAGCTTTCTCCACGTCCACGGAAGGTGTTTCGTTGATACACGCCATCAAGCCATCCAATGGAACGATTAGAATCTTTCTGAGGTCGGTGATAACAGCCGCGCGACTCTTGTCCAGTCTTCCACCCTGGTAGTCTCCATCTGAGGTGCAGCGTTGGATCGACACCGTATCAGGTGGCAGGAGCAAAGCGGAATCTTTCCTTGGAGGAGTTTTCAGTTCGTTGTTGTTGTTTTCCATGATATCTTGAAGGCCTGACAGTCAGAAAGTCTCGTTACCGTTTGTTGTTATTTTTACTCACCGAGGGCTGGTGAGAAGAGATTGTAGGTTTGGAGTAAGGCCCTTTAAGTATGTGACAGCTTCGTGGCGGTTCGGCAATTACCGAGGGTCCTACCGTCAGCGGCGAAAAGTTGCGCCCAGAGGCTTCCACCCTGCTCCGTTTGTAGATCTAGTATTATTATCTCTTACTAAGGCGACGAACGTCAGACAGACCGCACGCTGCTGCAGCTATGTCCATCTTAGGGTTAGGGTAGATTTCTAAGTGTACCAGGCAGCAGCGTTATCAATGAACTGATGACTTTTCGTCGACTGACTGTGTGGGACAAACTCCCAAGCCTGCGCTATTCACAAACAGGGAAGACTATTCCTAGCGGTGTGTGGATGTTGCACAGCTTGAAATCTCAGTTCCAGTTCCTTCGTCTCACCCGCATATCATCCGTCTCTCGATGTTTCGGATTCGTGTATATACATTGTCTACCCCCCCGATAGTCCGTTCACTGGAACTTAGTGCTATCCGCTTTGTCTTCACGCCGACAAAACCACAGGAATGCCTCTAGGCAGTTATGATACTTTCCCAGCTCCTCTTCCTCCTCCTTTGCCCACTCAACGAACTCATCTAACGTGCGAAGTTTGTTCCTCACGTATAGGCCCCTCCGCAAAGCTGATCTCAGCCGGTTATTGCGCCATATGAGAAAGGTAACCTTGAAAATCAATGAGCCGAAGTCACAGCCCTTCTGACCGGAAAACTTGTGCCCGGAGTGACACTCCGGCCCCTCTCTGTTCCTTTCCAGGTCTTGAGGCATTCCGCAGCTATAACAATAGGCGAATGCTTCGAATGCGAACGACTGTCTGAACTTGATGTATTGTCCTGTCATCCAGGCGCACGGTGCCACTTCGCAGGATCCCTCGTGTGCGTCCACCAGAGTCCTCTTCACCACAAAGTGGTAAGGGCACCGTCCTTTCAACACCGGCATGAACTTGTCCAGCTGACGTGTTTTTTCCAAACGCATGCGTTTCATCACAAATGCACATCGCGCCCGATCTAGGTGTCCTCCGAGCCCAGGCACGGAGTCACATGCGGGCGTCCAGCCTTCGACAGTCATTACAGGCGGCTGAGAATGCGTTTGTCGCTTTCCGGAACATCGTGCTCCTCCCCTTTGCACTGGTTCCACTTTCTTTCCTTGCCGGGTGACTGCCTTCATTGCGAACAATTGCATCTCGCCGTCCGGCTCGCAGACGTCGCAACGTACTTGCTGGTCTAGCTGACGGCAGTCCAGGGCCATGTCTTCGCCGTCCATATACAGCATTGCCTGATGTACCTTGCATTCGTCCTTGTGGATCAGTTGGCCCAGCTCCCAAACCAGGTTAGGGTCTCGTTGGTCTTGGAACGACGCTCCTTCGCGCTCCACCGTAGCAAAGAATGCATGTGCCTCCTTCCCGTCTCTCCCTGCACGACCCACCATTTGAATCGTGGTCAGAAGGCTGTGCGTCGGTTCCATGATCACTACAAATCGAACGTTGGGCCTGTCCACGCCCGCCCCGAAAGCAGACGTGCATGCCATCACTTTGCATTGTCCCCGGTCCCAAAGGTCAAGGTTGTAACCCTTGGTGTTGCCGGACAAGGGGAGGTTGCTGTGAAAGACCGCGCACCGATTTTCCTTGCCGAACTTGTCCGCCGCGCCGCACGAGGCAAAGAAAACGAGTATGCGGTCTTCTTCTTTCAGCCTGCCCTGCAGCGAACGCACGAGGTTGTGCAGATCGGCGTCGTCCGTTAGCGGATTGAGATGAATTGTGTGCATTCCGATTTCAGCTCGTTGAGTTGTTGACCTGATGAACGTCGTTGTACCTTCTCTGAGCTGGTAGGTCTTTAACAATCGCTTCTCCAACCTAGGCGGCACGGATGCGGACAACAAAAAGATAGGCATCTCCGAAGTCGAAGCCCACTTCGCAAGTTTTTTCCAACTAGAACAGCGATCCTTCGGGCACCCCAGCAGGTCGTGGTGCTCGTCGACGAAGAGCGCCGTGAACGCGGGAGTATCCTCACGAGTGAGCATGCTTCCCAAATCGGTTTGTTAGCCCACATCCACGTTTGTCCAACCGACTGCACTCACTTTGTAAAAGGGACGCTCCCGACATGCTCTACTTGCACGAAAAGGATCTGCACGTCCGCTGCAACCACCCTCGACTGAGAGTAATTGATTGCTTTGATCCCTGCCTTGAGTGCTTTTTCGCACTGTTCGTCCAGGAGGACCGTGAACGGGCAGACTACGATGAACTTCGCTTTCGGATCCAATAGAGCGGGCACCAGCCACAGCATACTCTTTCCCCCGCCAGTCCGCATCGTGACCATCGCGTCCTCTTCGGATCGCATCACCATGAGAATACCCAGCATTTGGGCTTCATTCTTCTCCCGTGCTAGCACGTTCCCTACGAGCGTCTGGATGGCCCCTCGCACGTTCCCTCGCACCGTCGATTCATTAGAAACAACAGGTTCCGGTAGGTGCCGGGTTTGCAACGCTTCTTGATCTCCCTGGGAGCCAACCGAAGCAGGCGTCGGGGTATCATGTACCAAGAAATCGTCCAAGGAATCTAGGTCATCCCATTCCAACGATCCATCTTCATCAACGCTCGGTTCTTCCCGCCGCAGCCTCTTCAACGGCCTTGACGGCCCCGGCTCCGCCTGTTGGCTGGAAATCCCTGCCCCACCATGGGCCCTTTTTCTTTGGCCAGGTAATCGTATCTCTGAGCTGATTGAAGGTATGCCGTCCTCGTCATCGTCGAACAGAAAGCACGGAAGGGAAGCTTTTGAGGGTGGCGGCTGAGGAGGGTTGACGGAAACAGTGCGTTCGTCGCTTGGTTTCCACGTCGAAGGTTTGAAATTGAATGGGTCGCCAAGAGAGGAGGACGGAGGGAGTGGGGAGGATGAAGGAATTTCTATTACCTCCATGGGGACTGCGGCGTTTTGAATAGGCAAGGTGAGTGCACGACCTTTGTTCTGTGTGAGAGCGTGCTGTGCATCTGCCGCTGCAGTCAGCTTCTGGATCACTTCGGAAGTCAGGCCAATCGCCGCCAGCTTGCTCATCAGTGCATCGGCGACGATGCCGGAAACTTGAACTGCGAGCTCGTTTGGATCGATACCCTTTGCAGCCCTTGCTTTCGTTCGCGTTACGCGGACAGGCTCAGGAGGCGGATTGGGGCCCATTCCCAACAGGCTCGACCATTCTTCTGCAAGCCAACGATGTTGCGACAGCACGTTGTTGGACAGGCGCGGCAAAGCACCCTGA
Source organism: Leccinum angustisporum (assembly GCA_038091055.1). Taxonomy (NCBI): domain Eukaryota; kingdom Fungi; phylum Basidiomycota; class Agaricomycetes; order Boletales; family Boletaceae; genus Leccinum; species Leccinum angustisporum. Next base: position 15,829 of record JBBPNU010000279.1, read on the forward strand.
ATGATGGCGTAATGGGCGACGTCCACCTCCGTGGAGTGATCGGCACCCTCTGCGAGCACATCGTCCGCGCAAGGGAACGTCTCGTTGGGTGAGATGAACTCGCGGCCGAGGGTTATCATTCCCTGTCGAAAGTCGCTCGAGCCCCATGCGCAGTCGAACACCTCTCGGTTGCGTCTGATCAGCCCGGTGTAAAACGCGTCCTCGGTCATCCTGCTTCCCTTTTCGACGCACAGGTAACTGAGTGGAATGAGCTGGTCAGAAACGTACTCGACCTTGATGAAAACCGGCTGCTACTCACGTGCGATAGACCCAACGTGACGACTCTCCGTACTCAATGCCAGCGAGAATTGCCTGGGCTTCTCTGAACCCACCGCCTAGAAGAACGAGTAGGAGATCTGCCAGAGGAGCTGCCAAGAATGCGGGGGTGCACCCGTCTTTTCCCTTCGAGTTCGTCGTTTTGCTGTACCTTCCAATGAACATCGCTTCTTTCCCCTGAAACAGGAGGTTGCGAGGTCGATCGGCGTTGCGTATCTGGTGCTGTAAGAACTGCGTGACCCTTGTTGACAATTGTGACCCCACGAAGAGCGCGTGGATGACATGCCCCCAAACTGTGTCCGCCCGATCCAGAAATCGTCGCACCGCGTTGCGATCCCAGGACCACTCATCCTTCCTTATGAACGCCCCCAGTTTTAACCTTTCCACCAACGAAAAGAAGAAAGAGTATTTCGTCGCTTTGAAGGGTTGTTCGTCGAGGAAGCAGTAACTGCGACCTGTATTTCCTACGTCGTCGATGATGGAATCTGCCGGTGCGCAAGGCCAGACGTCGTCTCCGCTTAGTGACATATAGGCGTCTTTCGCCGTCTGTATGAGAGTTTGCATTCCGCTGCGAAGACGATCTAGGTGAAGCTTTTCCTTCCCGATGGAAATCCAGGCGTAATTTGGGTCGACTAAGACCTTCGGGTCTTTCACCTGAGAGTAAGCGAGCCAGGAAGCAATCTGTTGCAGCTCCCAGACCATGTTGAACAAGGTGGGTGAGCCTAACCTCAACGTTAGCTCGTGGAAGCGTCCGACCCGCCTGACACCGAATCATTCAACGACCAATCCAAACAGCACCGGGAAAGGTTCACTCACTGGATTGGGTCCTCCATTGGGTTTGTCTGGTCGGAGGACGAAAGAGATTCGTAAAGGGTGACCTCCCGGCAAAAGTACTTCAGCTTCGCCAGCATGGGCGTCAGATCCGTCGCCTGAATGAACGACCCGTCGTCTTTGAGGGCCATCAGCCAGATGAACCGCTCGATTGGGTTTCCCCAACGTTTCTGGCTCTTGTGATCTGGACTGTACACCAGCGACCATGCAAACCCGTGGTATGCCGTCATCGCTTCCGCCGCACTAACCTCGGTTTGCTGTTCAACGTCCCTTTTCAGGAACTCCACCAATAGCACCAGGGATTCCTTTTGGGTCGTCGTGAGAACGAACGGCATCTCCAACTGGTGCCCTAGTCTTTTACGAATGATGGCCCTGATCATCTGAACGAAAAAGGCGCTGTAGTTGACGTTCTCCTGCGGCAGCATGCGAAAGTAGTCTGACCTGAGATCGACAAGAAGGTCAGAGAGTTCCGAACCCACGGAGGGCACAGCAGGGAACTCACTGTTCTGGATTGAATGCTGCGCCGTTCAGCAATACCTTTCCCATGGTGAACGGATGGGGTGAGGACTCTAATAGTTCTTTCGTCGTCCCGTGATGTGATTTTACGGCCTTGGCGAGCGAAACGAATAGCCCTCCGTGCTCGTCATCCTGATGCTTGGCCTTGATCAACCTCACCGCTTTTCTTTGCTCCGCATTCTCTCGGATTTCCACCTGGAAGGAATCCCACATCGTGACCTTCAATAAGGGGGGCCGATCCCGGTCGGAAAGTTGAGCGACGACCGCGTCTGTAGCTACGATGGGCAAAAATGACGCTCGAAGGTAATCCCGCACGTCGAGGTCGGATTGTGCAGTCAGGGTGACGTCGACCTCGAAGTATACGCGCCCGACGCTGTGGAACATTGTCTGGACCATGGATTCCCGAAAGGAGGCGTTCGTCAAAAGCCCTCTGTCATGTTTTTCCCTTCCATGTCTCAGCATCGTTTGCAGGTCCCGCACGCTATAGGCGCACGTCGGATCTGCACTGCACGACAGCCCTGGAACAGGTGCGGCAATGCCTCGCACCGGCTCCCTGCCTGCACGCGGAATGGGTACGTCCTGGGCCCTGCCATACACCTTCCACTGCGCGCAGACAGCTCGCAATAGCAACCTGTCGGCCTCGCTCACCGAGAGTTGGTGTTGTTTCTTGAGGTGGCCTAACACAGTGTCGTGCGTGATTCCAGTTTCGCACTCTCGGCAAATCAATATCCGCAATTGAGTATGCAGCCAAAGTCCAAGCTTGTCGAGTACACCACCTCCCTCAAGGCCACCGGTTGCCGTGGAGGCTGATTGCGGCGCACTCGAGGGTTGGCTCTGCACAGCACCTGAATGGAACTCCTTTTCAGCCTGGTGATCATTCGCGAGAGTGCTGCCAACACTAACCCAACGAGGCTTCGTTGCGTGATGGGATTACCAGCGCAGGCTTCTTTGCCGAACCTCCAGAATCTAAAGCGTCTGCTGTCAGCGCGCTCGAGGGTTGGCTCTGCACAGCACCTGAATGGAACTCTTTTTCAGCCTGGTGATCATTCGCGAGAGTGCTGCCAACACTAACCCAACGAGGCTTCGTTGCGTGATGGGGTCACCAACGCAGGCTTCTCTGCCGAACCTCCAGAATCTAAAGTGACTGCTGTCAGATTCCCGGCGTTCGTCACCACACGTAACCGACTTGCCGTTCACACTCTCGCTACTGGACAAACTCGACCTCGCCACAGACGTTTCCTCAATTTTGCTTTCTGGAAAGTGTGGTCAGCGGGCTCATATAGCATGGGTAACGGTAGCGGCCTACTCTCAAATCCGCGAAGCAGATCCACCTTGTCCGACGCATGCTCCGCTCCCATGGGGGAAGGACTCGAGCCATTGGGCACGACGTTGTGCACGTCCCTCAGGTGCCTGGCTAACCCTTCTCTGTTGGAATACTCGTGCTGGCAGTCATCCAAGGGGCAGCAGAATTTTGTATCCCGGACGACGGCCACGTACTCTTTTCCATCTAGGACGAAGGGAGGGAATACGCTATGCCTGCTCCAGCGATGACGGCGAAGGGCGCTATTGTTGGAGAAAATTTCGTCACAAACGTCGCACTGAGAAGTCATTTCTAGGTTGGAAGTGGATGAAGTGGGGGATGATCGCTCCGAAGTATCTCTGTCTTTATACAAAGTTTAGAGACCCCACCCTGCGAGGGTTTCTTTTTTTTTTTTTTTTTTTTTTTTTTTCTCTCTACTACGGATGTTACGGAATACTAACCATCTAATCGCGCAACGATTGGGTACAGCGGCCATTAAGACTGCCATGGCAACAGTTCATTCGGCTCCGGTTTTCGCTAGACTACGTGGATCAAATGGCTGACCCGCTCGCCCTACTAGGGCCTTGACCGGCGAACTCGTCTCGACGTGACCTCGTCGATTGATATCAGGATACGTTCGATCCCGCGGTGCTGCTGAGATTTGCGCGCGAGAGTTACAGGAAGACCACTGGCGACCGAATTGCAAAGAGCCTCGCAGGGTTGCAACGTATGGAGAATGCAATTTGGTTTGAAAAACTACCCGAGCGGAGGCAGCCTCAGTACCTGACGGCTGTTTTGGATTCGGTGTAACTTCGCGGTCACCTGCGACGACACGTATTCGAACAAGTCATAGTCGATAGTGGCGCAGGGTATGTTCCTGTTGCGAGAGATCAACCAGATGGAAAGAGAGATGTGCCAGTACCTCGAGTGGGAGCTCAACGTCGACCCCATCACGTTAAAGGAGCTCGTCTGTCCTGGCTCTTATCCCACTGACAAAGAAGTCGGCACCTCTACCCTGGGACGCCATTTGTAACAAGCCTACTGGTAACGTTCAAAGAGTGACTCAGGCTACCAGGTTTGATCGTTATGGGATATACTTTGCTCGGGAAAGATACAGAGAACATTAGATAATATAAACAGGGCTGTCGTTGTACTGTAATAACCGGCGTTGGGGGCTTACTGGTCGGTAGCGCACAATATTTTATTTATTTATTTTTGTCATAAAATGACGAGAGCGCGACGCCCAGTGACCTGGCCAGAATGACCGGCTTGACAGCCAGTCACGGGCAATGATTGAAGTTGCGGGCTCGTCCTCATCCAGCCCAGAAGGCGTGAGGTGTCGACCAGCGTGCGGCACCCAGTGGCCTGGATGCATATGACTTGGCTTGACAGCCGGTCACACACGCAGCCCGCGAGGCGCGTCATCCAGTTACCTGGATGCAACGGCCAGCTTGACAGCCAGCATCGCACCTGGTGCGACGCCGTCCCGTCCCAGGCCATACGGCGCAGGAGCAACCCTCCAACACGTTGGAGAGGGGACGACGCGCGATCGTCACGCAGACATGCCACGACCAAACCGCGCTAGAAGCGGTGGACGCGGTGCGCGATTCACCCGGTGACC
>JBBPNU010000280.1:0-20409 GCA_038091055.1 Leccinum angustisporum
ACGGTGCATCGGGCCAAAAGAGCCGTCTTAGCGGTGCGGACGCCGAACGCCTTCCCCACTGCGTCCCAAAAGGCGCTCGCACTCGGAATCGACGGGCCGGATCCACCACCACCACCGTCGATTCAGGTTTGATTGGCAGCGACGATTCGGAGGGTCGTGCGTGCGGCACCAGATACGTCACGACTGCCGTCATGGGCTAATAATTCGACACGAGGGGTCATTGAACCGATCGACGTGCCAACTCCAACAAACGTGCGACTTACAGCGATGTACTCCCACTTGGTCCTCTGCTCGACCAACCGGCCTCGATCATCATCCACTGTCATCCCGGTTAGATCCACCCACAGGTCCCACAGCGCGGGCCGTTTTCCGAGGGTGAAGGATTTGCAACGGCGGCCGCGGTTGGGTGCGTTTGGACCGTTCAGCCCGCCATGGGCATTCGGCGACCGGAATCGCGAGAAGTGGCGCCATCCGAATACGCCGATGATGGCGATGACGAACAAGCCGATGGCGAGGAATGCCACGACGAGAGGTGGTGAGTCGTTCAGGGAGAAGATGTTGGTGGTGCCGTTGGGGTCGCTGTTGCCGCTGGCGTCGCCAGTGGCACCGGGGGCATTAACACCTGTGGGAGCGGAAGGGGTCGCGAAAGCGGAGGAGCTCGGAGTCATGAAAGAGTTGGAGGATTGGACGGTGGTGGCAGCCATGGCGCGATCACGCTTCTGTATGGTCTAACCGGCACTGTCAGGTGAGCGAGCTTGAACGAGCGCGAAGCTCTGAGTCAGGAGATTCCGCGACGGTTTAGTATATAAGTGGGTCTGCTTTCCGAGCACTGACGACGATCCCACACTGAAGCATGCTACAATAGATATGTGAGAAAGGAGAAGGAAAGGCAGCTATTTCATATCCCAATAGAGCCTTGTGACGTCGCACGCAAAAATAGACACAATATTATAGTATTGAAGGAGGACCGGGGGAGTCGAAGGAAGATGGCACCATTCAGCGTGAGTAAATACAGACATGTGTTATGGCACAGAGAGAAAACAAATCGCAAGAGTCAAAAAGTACGAATAGCGAACTTCCTATATTTAGACCTGTCTCCGCTGGATTCCCACACGGCACTCCACTGGCTTGCGAAGGAAGCCTTCACGGGTGGCAAGCTGGTAGCACAAGGGACTATTCGTGAGAAGTCCTAGTACAGGAGCGTGAGCACATACCGGTTTCTCGGAATCAGCCAGTACAAAGTGATAACGCCGGAGAATAGATGAGATGATAATCAGCAGCTCCATAGAAGCAAGATTGCGGCCAACGCAAGCGCTGATAGTCCCGACATCAGTTCATTGCCGATGATTAGTATTAAAGGGGTAGGATTCACCGAGGTCCAAACGAAAACGGATTGAAGGCCTTCTGAATCGTTGCGTGATCACGTTCGAACCACCTCTCGGGACGGAACTCTTCCACGTCATCTCCCCAAGCATCCTTGTCCCGGTGGATCGTATAGGTTGGCACGCTCAAAATCGTGCCTTGAGGGAAGTGTATACCGTCAATTGTCAAACCACCCTCGGGAGCGACACGAGGCAAGCCAATGCCCGAAGTGGAGTGTATCCGCAAGGCTTCATTGATGACGGCATCCAAATAAGGAAGTCGTTTCACCTGTTCATAGGTGGTGACGGTATCATCCGATGCGCCAAGTGCTTCGTCGAGTTCCTTTTGCAGTTTTTCCTGCACACGTGGGTAACGTGCAAGGTAATAAGTGATCGCACAGGAAGAGCTGAGTCACACGAGTTAGAAGAGATCATCCATTGTTAAGGACGCACTCACTTTGACGTGGTATCAGAGCCAGCGATCAGTTGGGTTAGAGCTTCAGCAGTTAGCTCGGCTGTACCCATCAAATTGCCTTCGTCATCTCGGCCTTGCTGTAGTTTACTGAGGAGGTCGACACGATCCGTTGGTGTCGTCAAACGCTTTGCGACAGCAGCAACAGCCAAACCAGCGAGGTTTTTGACTGCCTTGCTACCCTTGTTGTACCAAGGAAGGAGGCGGACATAGGGTCTCCAAGACGGGGGAAGAACTCCCATGGCGGCAGAAAATTCTCCACGGTCATTGAGAATCTGTACAGCGGGGATGTCGATGACCTTGAGAGCTTTCTCAGTTCCGTATGAATTCATTGCGTCTTGCTGTGAAATGGCAACCGGGGCAGAGTCCTTTGCCTTGAGAACCATGCCGAAGGGAGACCCAAAGGCCAGATCACCTAAGGGGGTGCGTGAGTAGACTGCGTGAGGACCGCTGGGACATTGAATACCTATGATGTCGAAGGCGAGGTAATTATACCCTAAAAGGGTTGTGAGCATAACGAGTGTGAATGAGAACGACGATAGTTACGTACAGGGAAGACAATCCAACCAAAGACGACCATCGCGACCAGACCAGCCGTCTCCATCTGAACCAGACCCACCTTTGACTGCCGCATCACACAGTCGATCCCATTGTTTGAGGAGCTGTTCGATGTAAACTCGAGCTATAGGTTCAAACTCGAGGACATTCTTTTGGGAGAATATATGCGACACTATTTTCCTCTTTCGAGCGTGATCAGCACGGTCTCTCGTGTTGAACAGGCCCCGGTGAATGGACACAAAGGCGTCATAGAATTCGGATTTGAGGGAGCCGTTTCCGTGTGCGTATACGGTCTGCAGAGCCCCAGGATCCGCGACGGACACATGGTTAGGTGCCAAACGAACAAATGTTCCTAGGAGGTGATATCAGACGTGAACAAGGATTTGTACTGGTACCACACCATATTTCTTGTGAAGTTCGTGTACGACGTCTGAGCGGTGGCCGAGGCTGGCGACCCAACCAAGCCAGATGTCGGAGAGCTTTGCGAGAAACGGTCCAGGAATACGACGTTGGTTGTACGGATCAGTGAGGTAAGGAACCAAGTGAACGACTGCCACCGCGACGGGGAGCGCGGTCAATGCGGTTGTTATCAGGTAGTCGGTGCCCACGATGGGGAAGGAGATCGACCCAAGAACGTCCATGACGCTGGTAGAAGCGAAGGAGTGTGGGATTCCACGCATCCCCGGATCTCATTTTGTACATGATGTGGCCCCTGACCCCAATTTCATTTGCGCGTTCTTATCCCGGCGTCTGCCGAGGAAAACTGGTTGAATTCAAACTCCAACTTGTCTCTTGAAACAAGTTGTTGACTTCCATGTCGGATGGCACGTGTAGCGTGAAGGTTTCCAAGGAAATGAGTCCAGCGCCACGCGACCCGACCACGTCGGCGAGAAAGGGTGCGGTAACCGGTTTGAAAATTCGATGGGCAACTGTATCTGTCTCCCAACTTCCAAGGCGGCGTACCTGTGAGCATTGAAGCATCTCACTTGACGGACCTGCTTTTGGCGAGAGTTTCCCAAGGGCCACGCGGAATCGGCACGAGGAACTTTGCAACGTGTTTCGGAGGTGTGAGTAATACAAGGTTGGGTCTCCAAACAAGTTGTAGGTGTGTAGAATCATACGACGTCGAATGCATGGCTGTCTTTCGATCTTACTCCCAACATAGCCAATCTGGACACAGGCACAGCCAGCGCCAATGCAAGACCTTCTGATATTACTTTGCACACGCCGAACGAACATGGTCCGATAGGCAAGACTTCCGAATCCCAGGGCGTACAGCGTTCATTACCTCAGACTCCTGCTCTCCTGCTCTCTCCTCGTGGGCGACACGCGTGGGCTGTGCCAAATCGGTACAAGGAATAGCTGACCCAATTGCCGGAACCCATCAGCGGGACCAGGCGTGGTCCTGCCGTGTTCACACATGCGCACCTAGCAGGCGTTCTACTACGTTTGGGTCATGCTTCTGTGGGGCTATAAGCTCGCAGGCATCCAACTCGATGCGTTGTCCTCTTTTTTCTTTTTGAGTTCTCATTGTCCAAGTGGCGCCGGCGCCATAGCTATAGAGGTACAAAACATGCCCCGGACTAGCATATACGTCCTCGCAAGCCTCGTGTCCGGCGTATCGGCAGCTCTGATTTTAGCGAGAGGCTCAGGCTACGCTGAAGCACGTTTTCCTCAGGGCACTGTTCACCACCTCAGAGCCGGACGTTCGACGTGCCATGGGGGCGGGGATGGGTGTTGGACGAGTCCATACCAGATTGCCAACCGTACGCTCTCGTCGTTTTGCACTTGCTGGAACGTCGCATGACCCCATCTACCAGTGAATTCTGCAGAGGATTTTTGCTTGTGGGCTCCCTTACAACCGGCTCTTTCAGCGACAGAGGATGTGGAGGTTAGTGCGCTCACTCCTTCTTTTCCCGCCTCCAATCATCGATCCCGCCCAACATCGTCTCGTCCATGCAGGCACAGCTCCCTGAGCGTCTTAAGAATGCACAACACATCGACCTCGAGCAGCTTGGGAGCACGCTCTCATCCGAGTTCCAGCGCGTACACGGCGTCACGCGGGCGCAGGCTGAGGAGTATGTGCACAAAAGCGAGGCGTTACTTCACAAGGCGATGAAGGAAGCCGGGGACGTGCTGTGGGAGGCGGTCGAGGTCATACCACCGGAGGAGGGGAGCGCCACGGAGGTACCCATCGCCTGGGGTGGGATGGACTTTTGGACGCTGCCTGGCTTGACTGCGAGCGGACTGGCCTGTGGTGAGAAGTTCGTTCCTTTTATCTTCACTCTACCTAACCCTATATCGATAGCTGCTCGAGCCAGACGAAATGAATCTGTGGGACGACTCACTGATGAAGGACATCACGCTCCCCTGCATTATCGCTTGTTCCAGGACCAAACAGATCTTGACCGAGCTATCGAGTGCTTCGAGCAAGTCCAGGACATATGCCCCTCGGATTACCCTAGTCGCTCTGCTGTCCTATTCAACTTGGCCAATGCAAAGTTGATTCATTGACAAGCCAATACTCATGACGTCGGTCTGGATGAGCCAATCACGTTGTATCAGGATGCACTTCACCCTCCGAGTCGTCCTAGTGGTCATCCAGATCACGTTGCGACAACCCTCGAACTCAGTCTTGCTCTTCTGGTCCACTCTCAGAGGCGACGCGAAGAAACGGACAGGACAGAAGCAACAGATTTACTTTCGAGAATGGTAGAGCTCTCTCCGGTAGAGGGTGGTGCATACCAAGCAGGACCTTTCGCGTTGGAGATGGCTGAGGTCACTGCGTCGATGCAATATGTGGACTCGTAGATGTCACCGAAGGAAAATCCCGAGGAATCCATGTTACACAATCTACTACACTCGGATCCTGCCCGGCTTGCACTGCTACTAGCTGAGTTTGGGAGCCTATTGTATCTTCGTTTCAAGGAAACCGGTGATCTTGTTGACCTCAATGATGCAATTATGATGTTGGAGGTCTCGATGGACGGATTCCAAAGCTGATGTATATGTCCCTTCTGGGGGGTGCGTTGTCTGGTCGCTTCCAACGCCTCGGTGACCTTGCAGACATTGAGCGGTCATCAGCAAACTGGGATTTGTAGTACAGCTATTACAGGATTCTTCATTTGTCTACAGCATGTCACAGGGTTTCAGGCCCATGCAGGCCTGCACAACTTAACAGTATATTGTCAGAGGATTCCAAGTCAACTTGAAGTTGCCAAGCCTGATGCACTCACTGGCCCGGACCGGCCCGGGTGTCACTATAGTCACGGTGAGTCACACCCACTCCGACGTGAGAATATTAGTGACGCAAAAATGAAGACTCGCTTCTCAGAATTAAAGCTCGACAAATACTAATAACAATATATAAAGTCATTATAATCCTAACACAAAGTGGAACATTTATATCAGGCTTCTACCTGCTGTGCTGCACCCGACCCGCTGCAAGTTGTGGCCAGAACACGTCGTCGTCATCGCCGTGTCCAATTCGTAGTGTAGCGAGCACGACACACTGAGTTATCATCATCGCGTCTTTGTCGCTACGTCGTTGTCTTGGTCGCGTCGACGATGGCATGCCCAGTCCCGATGCATCTCGTCGTTGTTGCGCCATCGTCGTCTTCTTGCCGTCGGTCGCATCGTCGACGCCGTCGTCGTCGTTGCCGTCTCGCTGTCGTTCCGTCGTTGTCATCTCGTCTCGCCTCATCCCCATCTCGTTTCCGTCCCCATCTCGTTTCCGTCCTCACCTCGTTTCCGTCCCCATCCTCATCCCCCGTCCCGTCGTCATTCCCGCGTTGCCGGTCGATGTCGTCGTTGTCGATTGACATCGTCTCCCGTCCCCATGTCGGCGTCACGACACGTTGTGGTGTCTCCACGTCGCAATATATGCGGGACATGCGCCGCACTGTGGGGTGCACTGGCGGCGTTGACGAGGTGTGGCGGAAGGCGGGTGAGGGTGGGAAGCGGGGTGAGAGGGTGAGTGTATGAGCGAGCGTTAGGTGGCAGTAACGCACGTCGTCATCGTCGTCGTCACCGTCCGTCGCCCCTCGGCCTCGTGTTGCCATCTCCCTCGCCTCGTCGCATCGCCTTCGTCTCTTGTCTTCCTTGTCGTCGCATCATCTTGTCGCGTCGACGCGTGGTGTTGCCAGTACGTGTCGTTGTGTCAACGTGTTCGTCGTCGTATTCAATGCAATACACTGGTCCGGGCGGCGTGGTCGAGGTCTGGCGTGGGTAGGTGAGAGAGAGAGAAAGTGAGAGTGTAGGGGTGAGGGAGAGAGAGAGGGACGCACGTTGGTCGTCGCGTCGTCAGTTACGCCGTCATCGCCGTCATGGATGGAAGAAAAGAACGTCACTGCCAACGTAGATACTCTCAACCAGGCCGCCCGAACTGAAAACGTGATGTTGACGTTGGAATACAAGAGCGACTGTTCAATGTAGGGGATAAAGTTAGTGTACCTATCGAATTCAGGATCGCAAACGCAGTCACAATTTAAGATGCGAAGATCGAGGTTACGTCGCAGGGCCATCCAAATGCATGTCCGTTGTCGGAATGCCAAGGAGCACAGATAGCGATCGAAACGAGCGCATGATCCGGCGTTGGTTGGTTGTGGTTGTGGTTGTCGCTTCCGTCGTTGCCATGGGGGTATGGGGCGGACCGTAGCTGGGAGAGGGAAAGGTGGTCGTTGTCGTCGTGTTCTTTGGTCGCTGTCATGTTCTTTGTTGTTGTTGTCGTCGCTTTCGTCATGGACACGTTGTCGCCGTGGGGGTCTGGGGCGAATGTTGGGTGGGCGAGGGAGAGGGAGAGGGAGAGGGAGAAAGAAAGAGGTGGTGGGAGTGTCGGGACTCTGCTCTATATCATAGGTCGTTCCCATAGACCGTATCGAATAAACCCCGGACCTGAAACTGTTTTCTCCGTGAAAGAAGTCCGCCATCGACGTAGCGGGTCGGGATGATATGCTACGTCCTGTGCCTTTCGACGATGTCCCGCTCAGCAATGAAGCAGTAGGTGCACGAGGCAGGTCCGAGTGGAAATGGGGCCGAGGAGCAAGGGGACAGACAGATTCGCCAGCACATGTACTGTATCCACTGGCACTGTGATCAACATCGGGTCGCAACTGCCTCTCTTCGTCCTCTCGTTTCACGATGCGGCCAGTGCTAGGCCTAATGTCACTTGAGCGTGGTTCTCTTGCAGATGCTTTTTTACATTATGTCCATCTGCAAAGACATCCTAGCTCGATGGTGCCCCCTCTCTCGCACTCCCCCGCATACCAATCCTCACTGCATGCAGGCTTTCACCTGCAAGTCTCCCCGTTGCCCCATACCTGAGTTCAGAGTACTTTCTGCGCTTCCTCCGCGCTGAGCCAGTCTTCTCCCGGTATCTGGAGCGTTGCCTGAGAAGCCATCGGGGAACCAACGGGTCTGATATCGCCGGGTTAGATCCCTTACAGCGGAAAACCGTGATGACCGAGCGCCTCGGGGAGAATACTAATACTGGACACATGGTTGTAGCACTGACATTTGTATGCGGCACAGTTCTGGTGGGTGATCCTCCCCTCGTACCCGTCATCATGGAATGACCCCCGGTGGGGAGTCATAGGCTCGATCGAATTCTAGTGAGAATGTAAAATTAGCTGACTGCGGAAGTGACTCGACCGTGCCACCAACCTGTCCGTCTGAACTCTGTCGTTCTCCATCTCTGAATTCTCCTCGAAGTCGTTACAGCGTCCAGCGCTCATTAGTGACATCATGAACGTTTCTAGTATACCACACGTTCTCATGACCAGATATGGCACCAGCCATTGACACTCGTTTGCGGGGCGTGACAGGCCTGGAGACGCCTGACGCGGTTTCTCTGGAGATGAGGGAGTATGATTGAGTCTTGGTCGTGTATGGAAATCTGATACGTACGGCGGTGATGATGGGCGTTCGGGAGATGATGACCGGTAGGAATTGAAACTGGACCCGGAACGGGAGGGGGTTGGCGCACGTAGACTCTCTCGTTCTGTTTCGTCGTCGCCGTGCAGCCCATCCGAGAGTGTCTGATTCTGAGTGACGTTAGCATTGTTGAGCACCCGCTATGCGCCAAATGAGACTCGGGAAACACGCACCTTTCACCAACGATGCTCGAGTCGGCGCTCATTCTGCTCAGCACGTCGCCCTCGCCCTTTTTAACAAGCAGGTGCGTTCGCGCAGACATGCGACGATCCGTTAACCTCGATGCAAGATAATGTCAGCTAGACGGAACGGGGACGAGGTCGGGATGATGGGAACGCACCAGACATGCGCATGAGGTACGATCGGGCTGCATCGCACACCGCGCCAGTCGTGAACGCGACGAGGAGGATGCCCGACGCCTGATACATCGAGAATCCGGACGGTATATGCTAACACGAGAGTCAGAACCGTACGGCGAGAGGGAGAGAGGACGCACTGGGTTGCTCGTAGAGAAAAAGTCGATGAGTTTTCAGACGGCGAGAGGAATGCGACCGAGGAGGAGACGAGGAGGAGGCATACGGCGAGAATGAGTGGCTTGTTCTCTGGCTTTGCGAGGGTGACAGAATTGAGTGGAGGAATAAAACGGGAGAGGAAAGAGCGGGTGGTCGGATCGGAGGCGGGTGGGACTCGGAAGCGAACGAGCATGCGAGGGAGAGTCGACGCGTCCGAGCGAGGAAGAGGACGGGTCGACGGATTGATGCAAATCTGAATCGGGCGGAGACCCGCGACGTCGAAGGCCTTGAAGCGTTGAGGACGTGCATACACGCTCACATCACATCACACGCTCGATCGGTTATATCCACGTGGCAGCCTTGGGTACCAGAATCGGATTAGGGACGACGGGGGAGCCTTGTTGTCCGATATAGCTTGTGTCGGATTATCAGAAGTCTGTCTAGAGAGACTGCGACTCGTTAGGACGAATAAACCAAAACCGGGGGAAAATGCTGCAGCTAACCTCTCAGTCGCAGACTCAGGCTCACGGCGCTCTGCCATCTTTCTAATGGCCTTGGCTTGACGGTACCTTTCTTTGCGTGCCTTGTAGTCTGCCTTCGCCTGCTCGACTTTAGCACGAAGCTCTTCGGGTGTAGCCTCTGGGGTTGGCTGAACAACGGCGGTTTGGGCATGTTCTTCGGCTGCACGCGCTCGAGCCTCAGTGGCCGTTGCAAGGGCCTGTCTCACCGCAGCCCTCGCATCGTGGCTGCTTACAGCGGAGGGTGGACGTTCAGAGGTGCGACCCCAGAAGCGAGGAGGGGCTGGGGCCAGCGTGGAAGTGGGAAATGAGGCGGCGGTGGGGGAGGCGGCGGCGGCGGAAGGGGTGGAGATGGATGCAGATGCCCTAATCCACCCCAAAACGGACCACCCGGATGGGCAAAAGGTGGTTGGCTGAACCATGAGTGATGGTGACGACGTGGATGAGGTGGCGGGTGAGGGAACCTAGGAGGGGTCGATACGACATTAAGAGGCGGTCTTGGTATGCTAGATGTTGGTGGATCTGGAAAAACCTGAGCAGGGTTTCTGGATGCCTGCGAACCACTGTTTGCCTGGCCAACCTGAACAAATTCGCCGACGTGCGGAAAATACTTCCAAGCGCTTCCGTAACCCTTGCACTGGCCTCCTTGCATCGGATTTAGGAGCAAAGTCAGACTTGAATTCAAAGTTCACTTTAAAAAAGTATAATGAAAGTCAGTAGTGCTAGTCTAATTATTATAGTATCTGTTTAATGCTGAACAATGCATGCGGGGCGCCGGGAGGACACACATCAGTTAAACGCCTCTCGCCGCCGTGCCGGTAGGGAAGAGCACGAGGTACTGCACACACACCGTATTGGCATCACGGCGTGGCATGCCATCGTGTCAGTCGACATGCCACGTTGCGTCGTTCGTCGGGTGTTGACATCGACCGTGTCGATTGCCACCGCTTTTTCGATGAGTGTTTGGAGCAGCATTGAACACTTGACGGTCTGCGTGCGGGTTGATTCGAACCGGGAGCAGAGGAGGAGCGCCATGGTGTGGATGGACAGGTTCGGATTCACGGACGACCCGGGACGCCGCAGTAGCTCGCCATTGAATATAGACAGCAGCACGCATTTGTCCCGGATGATTCCTGGGTGTATGCGTCAACAAAATCGTGGTCGTCGCAGACAAAGCACGCACCCCCAAACGAATAAACATTGCTCTGCAACGTCGGAAAGATCTTGTACGACTCTTCATCTTTCTTTTCTCCATCGCTATCGCCATAGCCATTGTCGTTCTGCTCAGGTATCAACAACTCGGGTGCGGTATAACGTAAAGTACCCTTGACCTGGTACGTCGACGCGATCGACGACATATGGATCTCCGTCTCGACCATCAACAGACCGATGTCCGAGATTCACGCCCGTCCGCTGTTGTGGATGAGGATGTTGGACTACAAAAGATAGTGGATGTGACAGACGTTCAGACCGAATTTGCGCCCAAAAACGAAAGCAATCACGTATACCAGAGATATTGCCTTGCACGATGAACGTCGAATGTACTACAATCCGGGATGCATTATGAGAGGCTCAGAATTTCTGGATTAACAACCTACATATCGACTCACGATATTGTATGTAGCCCCAGAGCGACATCGTTGATCTAGATAAATTTCTGTCATCGTATTCGTCAAAGACGCGCGTATAGTGAAGGCACTCACGATCCCCAGCCGTTGTCGTGGCGTCAACTCTTCGTGCCGACGCACGATATAGTCCGTCAAAGACCCATTTTCGACCCACGGACACCCCATCGCCGGAAACTCTCCATACGCTCTGGTCGTCCGGAGCAACGGGATCACGTTCCGGTGGTGTCAACCAGAGGTTGATCTCCCAACGAAGGCGCTGTCTAAAAGGAAGTTCTAGCTCTTGAACGATAGCAATAACACACATTTGATTGATCGTCTCCCTGAGCCGTGTACCTTCTAATCACCTTGATGGCGACCTGCATTGAAATCGATGGGTGAGTTCAAACCATAGCCATCTAGTCGACACGACAATACAACGCAACTCGCATGGTCTGCCCGTTCAGGCGGATAGTACCCCGGTAAATGTCGCCTTGGCTACCACCGGTGACCGGATTGCTGTCTTCTCCGACGATGGTGTTTAGTGAGATCGTGGGTGGGGTCGGATAGACTGTGTAAGATATATTCAACTGGAGATGATTCATCTTGAGACACGGTACCCACATTTCCTGAATAAAATTCCCGTTTTCGCTTTCGCTGGCTGGGCTGCGTAGTCTCTAAAGAGTTTCGGCGTCTTCCTACAGTCCAATCACTCGGGGTAGACATACTTGTACGGTACCACCTCGTCGGACATCGAGAGAATGTAACTATATAGGAAACTAAGCATGGAAGCAAGTGTATGCAAATGCGCGAGCGGGGACTTACCTACAACGAGCCTTCCTGTTGAAACGATTATCGGCTGGCCAAATCATCCATCCGAAAGGGTGACTCACTACAGGACGATGGGACGAAGAGCTTGGCGATGACGAGCCATTGTCTATAATCACAGACTCTGCGCTCTTCCCACTTATAAGCGGCTAGCGCATATAGTAATGGATTGATGACCATTGAAGAACAAGAGGAACTTACGCCTACAGGTTGTGAATCGGCAATCTGTATAAATGTGTGTTGAGAGCTAATGCCAATCGCAAGGTTTGTTCCAGACGCACCGAACTGCTCTGATCAGGGTGTCTACGAATCTGACCCAATATGCGATCGCCCCAAGAACTTCTGCTCGTGCAGGAACTACTATCTGTGCCCTCGTGCTGAAAGAAGAAGAAGAAAATGAGCCCGGCCGGTGGGATACAAAAGTGAAGAAACACTCGCATTGCTGGATGGTGGCTGTGGGTGATCCCGGTGTGCAGTCTGTCTGCGGCAAAGCGATGTCAGTATCAAACATCGAACGACGCAACGACGCATACGTGTACATCAGAAGGTCCAGGGTCCCTGGAAGTGCCAACCCATGTTTAGAACTGAGGCCGAGGATGACCGTTTTGTTGCTGTGCGAGAAGTTCAGGCTAGCAATTCTGCAGACTAAACACCGCAGCGTACTTATCTGTTAGGTTCCGGAATAAATGTCCGGAAGAGAGCGGGAGCAATCGTCCTCAGGTCCCATAGACGGATATGGGAATCCCGTGCCCCGCTGACAAGGAGACTGTCGTCGGGCGATATCGAGATGGAATAGACTTTGACGTCGTGCGGAAGATCAGGCCCAACTTGCTGAAACGTCTCCGCCTCCCCGTTTTATCCCAGGAGGCGGTCGCGATGAATCTGGCGCTGTGGGACAGAACGATCGAGAAAACGACGTCGCCATGTCCGTCGTGTTTGGCGACCAGCAGTCCAGTGCTAGAATTATGACGCTTGATGCTGCCATCGATACACCCAGTAGAGAGGCTGGTCCCATCGGGCGACCACGCCTGCTCCGTGATGTTGATCCTCGACCACGTAGCGTTGTCCCAGATCCGCACGACCTCCCGGTCACAGACTGCGATGCTCTTCCCGTCCGGCGAATAGCACATGCACCAGACAGCGTCTCCGTGCCCCTGAACGGACCACACCAACATCGTCCCATCCTGTGCGCCGCTCGCGAGCCTGGTCGAATTGGGGGAGAACGACAGCGACTTGATCCCGTTCAGGCGGATAGTACCCGGCAAATGTCGCCTTGGCTACCACCAGTGATCGGATTGCTGTCTTCTGCGACGATGGTATTAGTGAGATCGTGGGTGGGATCGGATAGACTGCATAAGATAAATTCAACTCGCGACGACGAATCCATATTGAGACATGGTGGGACTTACCAACAACGAGCCTTCTTGTTGAAACGACTGTCGAATTATTGGTTGGCCAAGTCCTCCATCCGAAAGGGAACTTACGCCTAGACGTTGTGAATCGGCAATCTGTATCAATGTGTTGAGAACTAATGCCAATTGTAAGGTTTGTTCCAGACGCACCGAACTGCTCGATTGGCAGGGTTTCTACGAAATGGATCCAATATGCGATCGCTCCTAAAACTTATTCTCGTGGAGGAACTACTATCTGTGCCCTCATGCTGGAAGATGATGATCAACATGGGCCTGGTGGGATACAAAAGTGAAGAAACACGTATTGCTGGGTGGTGGCTGTGGGATCCCGGTGTGTAGTTTCAGGGGTGTGGGATGACCCGGACAACCTTTGTTCATTTGTCAGATCGTGCGAAGGAAAGGTGTTACGCACATTGAGACACAAGGATATGAGATTGCATTGAGCGAGCAGCCGATCTGAGAGTGCGACCCGTCGCATGGCAGCAGGGACATTGGCATCGGCGTCGGGAGAGGGACCGCTCGCGAGCAGTGGCTTCGTCTTCATCGTCTCAGCTTCTGCTCTCGGCGAGAAGTACGGGCTGGGACAAGGTGTTCCATTGGAACTTGGTCCGCTTTCCGAGTCGTTTTCGCTTGTGATGGACAGAGTGGTCAAAGACGAGCAGCAGACGGTCACACTCGCCAAGCAGCTAGCGACGAGCTTTATCATCTGAGGCGCTCAACTGTCGGTCGTGCGTCAGCCAGATAGTCGGTATGTGGCACGCTTGCACAAGGAGTTGATCCGGGAAGCCATTCAGCGAGTGTTTTCGTTGGAAATGACCTCGGGGGCTAAACACAAGGGCACTAGCGAGAAGCGGATGAGCGTGGAGGTGGGGTTTTTCAGGGAGATGGGGGCGCTATTGAAGGGCGTCGAGAGTCGAGAGTCAAGGTGCGTTGGCTATGTGTGTATCCCGTTTGCGTGGGCCTGCTGGCAGATGTTGATGGTGATGATGACACAGGTGCAGGTAAGGCCGGGGAACGAAAGGAGGGGCAGTCAGGACGAGCGACGAGGAGAGTGGGCTTGAGCATAAGCATGAGGTGGAGGGGAAGGTGAGGTGGTGTGGAGATTCGGGAGGAAGAAGGGATGCAGGCGAGTCGAACGAGGACGAGACAGCGGCCGAGACCGAGGCCGAGGGTGCGACGAACGAGAACGAGACCGGAGCCAGAACTAGAACTAGAACCGGTGGAGCGTCGTGCGCAGACACATGTCTGAGTAAGTAGGAGGAGGCGCCGGAAGCGCTTCCGTACAGACCGGGTCGGAGTCCTTGATCATTCATACTATGTACATAATTCTTTGAATTCAATTGTACAACACATACTTACGCGACTACTATAAGAAACATGACAATGCATAATACTGATCTTTCGTGAAGTATTTGTTCAGGAGAAATGTCGAGGTGTGATATGCGCTGTTTGATTTAGTCAAGTGGGATTGCGCCTTAGTTCCAAAGCAGGGAATAATGTTGACGAGTTCTCTAACTTGGCTTAATGGGATAATTTCACCTAATGGCTGACCATTTGACCGTATGACACGTCTAATCACAGGGAGCTGCGTATCTTTATCGATATAGCTGCCGTTCTGCTGTGGGACGAAGTCAAACCGCTGGACATAAGCCAGAAAGCGGTCGTTCCCGATACTTCCCTCCGGAATAGGACGCAGTACAAGCCGGAGCTCAGCGACTTTGTGACCTAAAAACAAGACTAAGTACCGGTATTGATGCACAAACATGGGCGCACCTTCAAGCCCACTTTGGGGCCACTGATAATCTGCATCAGTGCAAACTAAGACAGCGTCATATCGACCATGCGGCCACTGCTGATTCGGAGGCATGGCATTCACTGTTTGTGGCGGCAATAGAGTATTTGAATCGTGGAATGATGCCCGCTGCAAGCGAACCTTGTACCACACTTGCACGTGGTCGAAAGGGAGGGGAGCACCAGAAGGTGCACGTCGAGGCCCTCCGATTGGGTGGATATCCTGGGTACCCCGCCTCTCACGGTCAAGATAATCAGCGAGGGCTTGCCGAAGGTCCGGGAGGCGGAACTTGTCAGCGACATCGTCGACAAGGGTGCGCGTCATCGAGGGATTGTACCCGATGCCAAAAGCCACAGAACCGGAGACAAACGCACGAAGGGGTCGTGGTGTGCGCGGATTGACTAGCAATTTTTCAGCCTTGAGAAACAGATCACTGAGAGAACGCTGCGGACGATCAACGAGCGGGATTATGTCGTCATCGACACCTGCATCCGATTCCGATATGTCTTCTTCAAGGTCATCGCAGGGTTTGTTCGTGTTCAACTCGGAGGACCGAATCGTAGTGGCGAGTTGGAAGCGCCGACATTTTTCGGTGCGATCGAGGGCCCGACAAATCTGCGGACTGTAGTTATTATTGTTCGTGTTGTGTGATGGCGATTTGATTTCCGTAATGTGTGCGTGTTCAGTAATATCTGCCGACCGCTGGAAGACTGGACCATTCGTACGGATGCTTGACACCACGCTCTGCATCAGCTCTAGCTTAGGGATATACCAATTATTGATTGGATTCTTCTTGCCTCTACGAGCACCGGCAGCTAAGATCGCATCCTTGTGAGAGTGGAACTCTGCGAGCGCGGCCTCGATTCGACTACAGCCATTCTCGCTGATCACCGGGCACAAGGCCATGTACCGAAAGTCCATCAACGCTCGAATGGCAATAACCACACCGTGGGGTGCAGCACCGGAAATGATGCCGACAATATAACGTTCCATATGTCGATGCTCCTTCCCGGTGACTTGCTTAGCGCGTGATATTCCTTCGTGGAAGTGGCGGTAACCGGTGATTGGTTGGAGAATAGAAAAGCGAAAGTCTATCTCTGCGGGGCCTAGGACGTAGATACACCAGTGGAGGTCATGATCCCCGAATTGTTTGTGAAAATGATGGAGGGGTTCGGGGCCTAGGAAATCCGAGGGCTCTGCACCAGGATAGTCACTCCAGAACGGCTTAAAAACTCCATTGAGGCGGTACTTCTCACATTGTTTGAAGTACTCTTCAAGATGACCAGGATCTGCAGTGAGACGTGCAAGCCGGCGTAGTGTGCGCTTAGCTGTGCGAGGGGGGTGTCGAAAGTCGTCACCGAACTGGGTATACATAGCCATCGTGAACGGCGAGGTTTTGTCGCGAACGATCGCCAGCATTCGTGCTTCTGGCGTATCAACTATATAGTTTGCAAGCGGTGTGAAACAATACCGACGGATACCGATGGGGTCGGACATCATCAGCCCGAGTGTCGCTGCAGCCTTTAGCGGAGCGAGGACGATGTCCAGGCATTGATGGATTAGACGATCTTCCAACACGCCGCGCATGCGTGGCTTAGCGTTGATGAATTTCGGAACGGGAAGCAATGCAGAAAGCAGGAACGCATTCGAAGAATGTTTGAGTCGGACGGACGAATGGATATTAGCAAGGCTAATCAACAACGGATGGGCAATGCGATCACCCGTCAACACCGATATATTAGTCTTGTCCGAAGACAAGACCGTACCAAGGACCGTCGCACCTGTAGGAACGCGTGACTAGGTAGCTGTTAGAGAGATGAACTTGATCACTAAGAGTATCGGACATACCTGCATATCCCAAGCAGCCTCTCCCGTCATCCACTCGCTGTACACCCGCACTAGACGAGCCGCTGTCTGGTAGACTTTCCGAGGAACCAGATCTATCTTGCCACGAAACAAAGGGTTGCCGAAGAGGGTTTCAAGAAGCTCGACAGGATCACGCCAATAGAGCCAAACGGGGGATTTAGTTGGGTGCGACGTCGGAATCTTTTGACACTTCCATTGTGGACCTCGGGGAAGGAGTTCGGCACGGCCACGAAGCTGTTTGGCTGTCCGAAAGGATAAAGGTAATGTTTTAATCTGACAGTAGTAGGCTCAGTGCAAAGCGATTATTCAAGTAAACGTAAACGTACCCAGTCCAGAGACAGAAACCTGTCGATGGCTACCATGCTCAGACCCGACGCGAGTAGATAATGCGCAAGCTGCCAGTCCTCCTTCCCTGCGAAAGGATAGAAAAGGTTGCTTTCCCTCTCTTTGGCGAATTCGTCGCTGTCAAACAAGTTCATAAATGTCATTCCTTCGCCGTAGCCAACCGCAGCCCCAATATACTCGTCAGCTACCTCTTCCGACCTTGCTGACCGCTGACCGTTTTCGTCCAGATTTTCTGAGTGACCGGAATCCACGTCCATGCTATCGCCGAAGGGTTCTAGGTAGGTATTCGAATCGGAACCATATCCACTTAGTTCATCCGGGTCCATGGGTTGGTCTGACGGAGTCGTAATTTGGATAAGGTCATGGATTGTGTCTAAACAGGACGTTCTCGGTTGGCTAAGGTGACGGGTGACACTAGATGCATTGTTATAATGCTTTCCGCAGTTCGGACATGAAGGCATGATTCAAGGGACGTACGGCAATTGCCGAGTGCTTTAATTTCTTCTTCCTTTCGGCGGTAGTCGCTAGAAAATCATTACATGTCCAACTCTGTGGGCCATGCTACACCAGGTTTTCATCTTGTAAACCTACCTTGCGACATCGGAGCTGAGGTGGTAAGCATATATATACACCAAAATGTACTCGTCTAATATGTGCTAAAAGGACACTAGCACCGATTGTGACTCCAGCCCCGACACTGAAAACGAATGTAAAGAAGCCATACTCGCGTTAGAGGTTGCCCGGGCGAAGAGAAAAGTACGACAAGCACAGAAGCATCTCAACGAGTGCATTCTTAAAGAACACACCGCGTTCATCGAGCTGTACCGATGCCGCGCCGAGATGGCAGAAAAACGCCTGGAAGATGCGGATATGAACGTTGGCCGCGTTCGCAATGACATAAGACGCAAAAACCTTCCCGTTGGTGAGTCTGAGACAGAGTGTCCGGCCGCGTGACAGCTAATTTACTTAATTTGTTGTTGAACGGTTCGGCACTGCGCGTCATTATAGCCATGTAATCCGGCCTCACCAAAATTGTGTATACCGAGCGCGTCTGCGGCATATAGTGTGTCTTTTTGTTCATGCCGTATCATAATGTATCTCGGGTATATATGTATTCTCTACATATGCTCACATACTTATACTATGTACCATGTACCATGTACCATGTACTATGTACTATGTACTATGTAATCACTAGTAGCGGCGCTCGTGCGCCACGTCCCCGACTCCGGCACCATGTTTTTGAATTTTTGATGTAATTTTCTTTCAAACTTATCTACCATACTCAACACTTGGGTAGCGCCGCGCGTCGCCAGCAGAAACTTTGTTTGTCTCGTTGAGCGTGAGCTTGAAAAGTCAATGCATTAATGAAACTTGAAGTACTGAGTCCCGAGTTTCGACTTGAATTTAATAATCTTGCTCAACGCGCCCGGGCGAATCGTCTACTCCTTAGTAGATAAATACGAGGAGGAACCGACGGGCGTCGGCGTCCTCACAAGCGTCGTCTGTGCAGACACTCCCGGGCCCTGCCCGGACGGAGAAGTAACGTAACCCTCCCCGACCTATCCGCCCTCCCATGTCCCCCGCACACTAGTAGCGGCTCATACGTCAGATCCCTCGCCGCCGATCTGCACCAAGCAGCCCGACCGACCCATCCTCGCCATCCTCCGCTCATGCTCACGTCTCAACACACTCAACCTCTCACTCGCATCCTCTCTCGACCTAGAAAAGGTTATACCCGTTTTCTCACAATTGCTCAACACCCATTCGCTCGAGATAAGCTGTTAGGACACGGAAAACGTTGCACCCGTGTGAGTCCTCCCATGGCATCATTTCACCGCCGTTGATTCCTCGAATAGCTCTGACTCATCACAACCATAGCAGAATTTTATTCTTGTTATATATATATATTTCATTTATTCTTGTAAGCGAGGGAACCCTCCCGATCGGATCACATTATGTATCGTTTATGGGCCTGAGTCACGATGTACGTACGTACAATACGCAAGTACTCTCAGGCTCAACGCGGCATTCTGGTAAAAGTGGCTGCAAATACATACAGTCATCAACCGTCACTTGAAACACCGGTATTGCGAACGGTGTATGTAGATGTTACTATATTGTATCTTTCTCCACACTGAAGGTGTTTAATAGGTACTTTTTCCAAACACTTCTGAAGGAGAAAGGATGTTTTGTTTTGTCTCATTATCGTGCTATCCCGGCACTTGAAACAGTACAAAAATGGTATATCTCAGCGAGTGAACAAGCTAAGATAATCTAGGCGATTATCTGTTACGTATCACTAGCACTCATTGTTTCGTCTGCGCTCCCACCACTGTCACGGTCCTCGTTCCCACCACTGTAATTGTTGCTTATGTACATTGCTGCCTCGCTTATCATTTATGATAATGATAACAACAAATTGCTCTCGTCTGACTTGCATGACCGGATCCTGGC
The DNA here is from genome assembly GCA_038091055.1 of Leccinum angustisporum. Lineage (NCBI taxonomy): Eukaryota > Fungi > Basidiomycota > Agaricomycetes > Boletales > Boletaceae > Leccinum > Leccinum angustisporum. The sequence goes on from JBBPNU010000280.1 coordinate 19,657, forward strand.
AGAAGAAACAATTTTTATCTCCAAGGTCGTATACTACAGAAATGTTCCTAAGACCTTAATCTACATGTTCCAGGTGTCTGTTCAACTCCAACAGGTATTATACGACTACAATTCAGCATTTAGTCGGTTTTTCACCCAAGAAACATGATCAGAACACGAGTAGGAACAACCCATGCTAGGAAAACCATCACCAATAGTGGCAGTCTATTCTATCTTTCTCTGACTACATGAGATCAACAAAGTGTACTAGGAATTTTGTATTTAAATGTGTTTGTTTCAAGTGACAGTGGTGTTTCAAGTGACGGTTGATGACTGTATGCTATGTAGTACTTACTTACTGTGGGCGCCAGCTGACCTTTTCCCGATCAGAGATCCCACGAAGCACAAACGTCCGATGAGTCAGGGACACATCCACACGCGCATATCAACGCTTCGCGCTTCCTCGTGGATGATCTGTCCTCGACATTCAATGGACGCTCTCAAGTCCTGCACTGTCGAGACCATCTCGATCGCCTACGAGCAAAAGCGCCATGGAGTGTTCGCTCCCATCCCCGACTTCCACGAAAGTGGGGGAGGGTTTTCATCTGCAAAGCGATTTGATTAACGTGGGAATTGATTACTTGATGATGGTACGCTACGATTACATAACACTATGCACCGCTCCTCACTTCATCTACTCGCACGGATGGGAGCTTAATACCTTTTTCATTCGACCAAAGGTAGCAGCCGTCGTCGTTTCTTAGCACCTTGAGC